>JAPEVF010000527.1:0-31904 GCA_029747585.1 Pleurotus djamor
CCAGCCACTCGCAAGGATATTTTTGCATCCCCCCCTTGCGCAGCTTTGTCGCGCCCCCACTCTGGTCTCTGGGCCTGTGCTGGGTGATGGTTGATACGAATTGGTTCTTCCCCAAACGAAGACACGAAGGACTACGGCCTAGCCGGCAAAGGGAGGAGATCCAATCCATCTCCCCAGATATCGTAGCAGAACACCTCCATCCTACGTTGAAAAGCGCTTGTGAGAACATCCACGCTGCGTTGATGGATCGGAATCCAGACGTTGAAGAACTCGAGACGAGACTGTATGCGTTTGTGAACGAGCAGTTGACACTGGCTCAACTCAAAGTCTTGGTCGTGACGACGAAAATCGCGCAAGAGGCGATACGCAAAGTGATTCGGACAAAATCCTTAGATGAGTCGGTGATATCGCAGCTAGACGATTTAATTGCGCCTTTCACGGACGAGGAAGTCTAGGATGTATACACCTCCACTTACTAGTCACCTCGCGGCGGCGACGAATATCGATGCTGGCACTAGGATCATTTCGTTTCCGTGTACCCAAGACGTGCGAGCACCACACAACCCTTGCGCGTGCCGACTCCCCCGCGGTTGACTACTTGTATTGAGCCCGAAGCCGAGGACACTGTCGTTCGTAGGTGTCCGGCAGAGTCAATAGATCTTCGCTCGTGCACAGTGACTCGTATATCTCTAGATTATGACCATGCTTTTCTCACCAGCGGTTTTGTACGGGTTATTGTTCGCGGCGATAAATGATTTTGCGTGTCGTCTGACGTATATCTGCGGGCCCCGCGACCTATCTGGCAGTTTTGTCAAGAGAATTTCGGCTCTCGCAGCACTTTCACTGTGTCCAATTCTCCCCAAATTCTGACCATGCTCTTCTTTGCATCAGAGCTTTAGAAATAGAAACTCGCACATTACAAAGATTAGGAACTACGCGATACAACCGGCCAAAACATCTAGGTACAGTATATACACCTTCGGGGCTGACCGTGGACGAGCGTCGAACTTCAAGGCCCACTCGTGGGTCTTACGAGGTAAGCCCGGCATGTTGTCAGGGACGACTAACACATAGTGGATCCTCTTAGAGCCCTGACGCCCGTTCATGAATCCCTTCCAGATATCCTCGACCAACTTCAAGCCTCTTTCGGATGCCCCGTGCTTCTCTGCCATCGTCACTTGGATCATCGTAAACGTGTACGTTGGCTTCCCTTTTCCCTCCTCCGAGATGAGAAAACCATCGAAAAACGGATTTCGTCGGGATGTAGGTAGATATAAGCAATTGGTCGAGAGTTTCGTCATGCCAGGTTCCCACTGCGCAACTTCATGAATGAGTGGGAGGATAATTGTCTTCGCTCGAGGGTCTTCCCTTTCAAATATTGTGCATGAGCTCAGTCCATGTGTGCGAAAGTATGAGAACTCACGGGGCAGTGTAGCCGCTTTCAAATACTTTTCTAACCATTTCTATTGCCGGAGGGAGTCTCGAGTCTTCCGTTGCTTCACTTATTCGATCAACAACGATCTTCTCAAAGCATGCTCCGGCTAATGCGGCTGCCTCAGGGATCCATCTGACCACAGNAAAAAAGTTCATTGGTGAGATGCTTTCGGGCGTCTCCCAGTTCCTTCATGGCATAAAGAAAGACATCAGTATTCTTGAAAATAATGGAGCACTCATCGTATGAAGTAGATTTGGTGTCTCTCCATGATAAGAAGGTGTCTGGAAGGGAAGCATCAAGCAACCCTTTCTTGTGGGAAAGAGCGTCTTGAACTAATTTCCTCAACTCCTTGGGGTCTGTCTTCCGTATTACCTCTTGGGAATGTCGTACCATGCGCTCAGCCTTGGAGCTTCCTAAGGAGGCTATTATATCTCCGGCACATGGGCCAAATGTAGTATATGCGACCTTCAGCTGGTTAGAGCTCACTGGTCGTCCATTGCATACTATTACCTTTGCCCTATGTTCAAAGTCAGGAAATGAGCATCGCCGTTCAAGCTCAGCGCTCAGGCTTCAAAGCTTCAAGAACGGTACTCACAAGTACTTGTTTACGTCATCGATACTCCAGGGGTTCATTATCAAGGTCTCGTAGTGCTTATAGTCGACTGGTGGATACTTTCGGGCTGTAGATGGCTGGACATAGACAATGAAAGTTTGGCACGATTGAAGGGAACCAGGAAAAGAGTAGGAATTGTCCCCAGGATCCAATATTATCCATGCCCGTGTGGAAGACAAGTCGGGAACCTGAATTAATGGTGCCAACTCCGAGGGGTAGTGCAGCGCATCGGGTCGGGTGTAAACCCCATCAGGGGTAATCAGGATGAAATCACCGTGTCGATTTTGGTATAGGAAAGTGTGTCCTTCCTGGATGCGTCGTGCGAGGAAAAAGATTGTAGAACACGATTTTCCTGTCGCAGTTGTTAGCACTCATAAAATGCGATCGGTCTGAGACTCACCGATTCCGGAGGACCCTCCTACAATTGAGCCTTGCTCTCGATTGACACCGCACCTTGACTCTGCCAAAACGAGTCGCTCGTAAAAGTCCAACATCTCGGGTCGTATGACGATTCGAAAGTCGGTCCCATGGACTTGGATTGTTTCATCACCATGTTGACGACCCAATACTATGATATCACCAACAGTATACAGCTGATCCTGCTGGCATTTCTTGAAGAACTCGTCCCACGGAGAATCGGGGAGCTCGAGCACCCAGCCACATTCAGTGGGATGCATGGGTGAGGGAAAGCGAGTTGAGATACGTTTAGGGGTTTCATGAAGCGGAATATATACCGTTGCGGACTGGCATGGCGGATCATCGTCATACAACATAGGAGGGATACTCCGGATTCCCTTGCAGCAATTGGTGAATACATACAGGATGAGATACCCAACCCAACGTCCGCGAAGGGACCTTGAATGTGGTAGGAGTTCTGGGGAGAATAGGGGCTTTCCGTTCAGTCATCTCGCGAGAAAGTATTAATTGGCAGTAAAATCGAGATTAATAAAAGGTAGAGGTCAATAATAGGTAGAATGAGTATTCTTCTAAGTCAGCACAAGATCCTTGGCATTTAACACTTCTCTTTTCTTTCTTTTCTTCGCGACGTTCCCTTCTCCACCTCATGCAAAGCCCTCAGAATATCCCGATCGTCGGGACCAAAGGTGACATAGATTTGCGTGAACTTTGCAGGACTGATGCGTCGTCCGTGAACCTCTATAAGTTTGGATCTAAATTAAGTGCGAGGATGAGACGATTACAAAAATCGTAAGCCGCTAGATCAACTCACAGGTATTTCCGCAGATCCCTGGAACACCATGGTTTCAAGACTATTGGCGGTCCGTCAAGGGTGCTGTTGTCGAGGAGGGGCTTGTGATTACAAGAAGACGTGGACGAAGCGTAGACAAGGAACAGCTCGGGCGTTAGAAGGTTGAGTGGAACGTCGGTCACGAAGCCGTTGTAGCGTGAAGCAATAAGTGCCCACAGGCGAGGGGATTCCGGTGGTAACAGCGGTTGAACGCAGGCTTCATACCCCTCGAATGTTGGTCGTGTGTATGTGTATACGCCCTCGGGAGAGATGAGGTACATGACGCCGATGTGATTGAAGTATAGGAATGTTTTGCGTTCGTAAATGTGTCTGGCAATGATATATATGAGCGAGCACAATTTTCCTAGGGTAGGTATTAGAAGTTGAAAAGATTAACGGAATGTTCGACTCACCAGACCCCGAAGGACCTTCCAAACGACGCCCGCGACATTGATTATCCAAGTCAGAGGACGACGATGTAAGCTGCTCGTAAAGATTGACCAACTCGGGTCGTATGATGATGCGGCAATTCGTCAAGATTAGATGGCACGTTTCGCTGCGCAATACGTTTCCAACGTCTATGATATCACCGACATTGTAGGGTCTTTTACGTTCGAGACATTTCTTGTGGAAAGGAGTCCATGCAGAGTAGGCAGGTTCAGCCTTCCATCCGAGTTCACAAGGCTGGATGGAAAAACTAGACATGGGGGGAATGGTTCGCTAGCACTCTGGGTTTGCTCAAAAGGCGTTATATAGTTTTTTCAATCGAAGCGGATCAACGACGCTCCATACGCACTGCTTGTCCGCTTCCGATCCCCTATCTCGCGCAGTGCCTCCTCGCCGCTCGGCATTTACGGTCTACTCCTGAGGCAGCTCCTGAAATAGATCACGTGGGTTAACCTGAAGCTTGTGTTTCCTGAGTACTCAGCGGTTCACGACCTGCACCAAACCGTCGATATCTGGCCTGGGCTGCTTCGTTTCTGGCTTTCTGGCCTTCTGATGCGGTTGGACCCGATGCTACCCTTTAAAGGTGCTGATTCTAATGGTGGTTCGAACGCTTGAAGCTTGAAACCAACGCTCGCCNGGGGGGGAAGGACTCAAGAGGACTGTAAATAGCAATGATGTTGAAGGCGAAGGATACAGAAACACGATGGACCTCGCTGCCGTGGACAACTCTTTCATCGACCCAGCAGATGTTAACTCATCCGGTTTATCATCTCCACCCACTTCATCCTCATCGATCGCGTACCCTATCCATCTCCATCTCCAGTTCCAACTCCAGTCCCAACCACCTTCTCGGTGACCCAGTGCTATGAAGACCTGTAATTGGATCATGAGCAATGCGCTGGAAGATCGGGTCGCCGAATTTGTCGGACTGTGGGACTTGAGTGAAGAGGCTGATGAAGGGGACGAAGAAGCAGGCAACGAAGAAGGAAGAGGAGCAGGCGGAGGAGAAGACAGGGAAGGACGAAGAAGAAGTAGGAGAAAGATGCGGAGGTTAGACGTTAGACGTCCACCCAATGGCCATGCCTTGCGTCAATGGTCAATTCGCCCAATGCGCCAATGGGAAGTTCTTGTTGACCGCTTGTGCTGGTGGAGCACAGTGTTTCGCGCTGCCTTTGGTTAACTCGAGGGGAACAGTAAGTTTTATGACTCATCCTTGTGATACCAGCTATTGATCGAGCACCACTTTCAGTCTATCACTTGCGCTACCGCTGCCGATGCACAGGCTCGTATCGCAGCAACGGGTGCTTGAATACCTCCCGCTTACGGCTCACAGTTCAAGCTCTGACTTACGATACCCAATACCTTTCGCGGCGTCTTTGAGATAGTTGAAGATAGGATTGGATATGGATGATTTTGTGAAGAAACGTACATACATTACTAGCCCCTCGTTGATGTATCTTGGAGGTAAATTGATTGTGGTTGTGGGATCCCTTCTTTCTGTCTGAGCTTTCAATTCATCCCTCGCACACTACTACTATATGGGCTACGCGAGCAAAGTCGACTCTTACGTCTACCCATCGGAAGGGTGAGTGGGAGCCAAACATCCAGCTCGTCTTGGAGGTGGAAATTGGACGATGACCATGCTGTATAATCCTAGCGCAAGTCTGTTATATATATTATGTGTGAAGCTTTATCAGGTTATTACATTTGGATAACTACTTGTTCGAATTCGAATTTCTGATATGAGGTCTCAGTAAGTATACGCCAACGGGAAAAAAGAAAAAAAATAGAGCNGGAGAGAGAGAGGAGAGAATAGAGAGCGAGAGCAGTTTCGAAGACTGATATTCTACAACGCGAAANGGAAGGTGGTCGTGATGAGAGGGGGAGAATGTATGAGGTAAGGGTAGGTAATGGGAGAGAGCGGGGGTTTGTGGTAGGGATCTTCGAAACCTTTTTGTTTTCACAGCGCGAGTAAACAAGGTAGGAGAAGAAACGAGGAGAAAAAAAGAGAAATAACGAAAAGAAGTACATTGAAAACATCGTATACATCCGATCCACGAGACAACCAATGAAAAGAGCAAGGAGAAGATGAGAGAGGGTCAATTAGTTGGAGCGCCCGCTGGTTGAGCTCAAGGTCAAGCTCCCCAACATCTGGCTCAGACATTCCGCCGCAGGGCCATGACCACACTTGTCCTTCACCTCCCTCTTCACTTCCCTTGGTGCCTCTCTCTTCACCACCTGAGGCGTGGGCTCGACATCGACGACCTTGAGAACAGCCTTGCCCTCAAGCACCTTCCTGACTTTCTCCGCATCCCACTTGGCGGTGAACGGACGAGGAGGTACGCCTCCCGATGACGACGGAGCGGAGGAAGCAGAAGCATGCCCAGAGAATGCATCCCAGAACGCCGAGCCCAGTCTCTTCAACAACGTCTGTGTGGCAATGGCAGCAACGACGGCGTCCCTCTGCTGGTTTTCCCGATCCCTCTGGAACTGAGCGTATTGTTGCAACGTAGCTTCCTTCTCCTCGACCTTGATGTCCTTCTTGGTTGTTGAATACGACGAAGACTTGAAGGAGGCGGCGCTCTTGCCCATAAGCAAGGCACTGAGCGGACCAGCGCCGACGGTTCCAGCAGCGTACGGTGTGTACGGTGGTGGAGGGCCGGAAGCAGCTGGAGCATTCGCCTTGGACGAAGGAGCAAAGAAGGCTGGGCGTAATGATCCAGCAAGACCGGACAGGTGCTGCTGTTGCTGTTGCTTCGGCATATTCGGGGAAGCGGCCTGTTGATGTTGATGATGGTGATACTGCGCCGCCATCCTTCCCCATAGCTGCATCCGATACATATCCAACGTCTTCATCGTGAACGGGTTCATATCAGCGAACCCATCCAGACTACCAGCGCCAACACCGCCAAATCCGTTCGGCATCGCGCCACCAATACCATATCCGTCTTCCTGCGCTTCGCGGACAGAGCCATTCAAGCGTGGGTTGATATTCTCCAACTCCTTGTGGTCGTTAATATGCACAGCAGGTTCTTCGTCGCTGCCGTAGTCAGTGGTGGGACCAGGACTAGAAGAAGCTGAACTGGAGTCGCTAGAGTGACCGCTGGTCCCGAAAACGCCTTGGCCGAGGATGCTGCCCCATTCGGGGACAATCGCGGCGTGGACGGGAGTGATACCTCCACCGAGTGGAGAGAGTCCACCCCAAAAGCCGCTGCGCTTGCCGCCGACTCTGGGAGAGGAAGGCAGATCCTTCTGGGTGTTGGGAGTGAGTAACGAGGTGGACGGAGCAGATGCAGCAGCAGCAAGTTTCTCTGCGGCGCTTTGAGCCGGTAGAGGAGCGGGAGGGGGGAGGTTGAGGATAACGCCACCTTGTTCGATGTAGTCAGAAAGAATGTACGAAGTGGGGTTGACGATGATACATACTTTCGCTGCCACGGCCTGAGAGTAAAGCTTTCTTCAACGCATCGATCTCTTGTCGCAGAGCAACATTCTCGCTTTGGGTCTCCCCCAGTTGAGCTCGGATAGCCTGTAAGAGACGATCCCTTTCGGCGATGTCCCCTTCGAGCGTGGTGATGTATTCTAGGTAAACCAAGGCATGATCAGTAACGTCTCGCAGATATCAAGTGGATACGAGCCGAGCCACCTTTTCGCCGCACACGGAAATTTCGAGCGCTGATCTTGTTGCGCAATTGTCGTTTCTCCTTGCTAGACATCTTTTGGAAAACCTCAGGAGGGGGTCGCCAATCAGCGGGGATATCATCGTCCTTCTCATCGTCGTCATTTTCATGGATCGATGTAGCACGAGGAGACGTTGACTGAGAATTTGAGAACGAATACAGACGATCGACCTGGTCCGCAGCGTTAATATCGGCGTCTGAATGAGGGGGTCAAGATTAGTTGTCTTGGATGGGTTGATCGAAAATATCAAGGTAGACGAACCTTGAGCGCCACTGATCCAATCCCCGAGCCCAAGGTTCCTAGCCACGACGGGTGTCGAGGAGCTCTTCAGCTGGGCCAACTTCTCTGGGAGTGTGAGCGGTCGTTCCCCACGGTCAATATTACGATCTTTTCCGGATGCTTTTTCTTTTCCCGATGCCGATCGTTTCGCTTTACCCGAGGCTGAAGGAACGGATGCTGAAGTCGAGGCGCCAGGTGTGGATGTACGCGGGACTGCGTTGGAAGTAGGCAAACTGGTGTTTTCCTTCTCGACGACCTGAGTTCGTGGTGGAGGAGCGGAAAGAGCAGAAGCCAGTAATGATGACGAACTTGATGCAACAGAGTTTTTCTTGACACCGCCGCTCTGAACGGTTCCTCGTCGTGCTTTACCGTGCCCACCGACTTTGACGGGTGTAATCGTGAGGGTCACGCGAGGGAGTTGTTGCTGAGTGGATTGTTTAGATTTCGAGCTAGCTTTGGAAGCTTTTCGAGCAGGCCGAAGTCTTGACTCCGCTCCCTCGCTAACATCTTCCACCATGGCATCTTCTTCATCCTGGTCCACCCCTCCATCTTCACCATGCTCTTCCGAGTCGCATTCATCGTCGCCATCATGGCTTTGCGAAACCGGCGTTCCCACAAGCTGGGGGTCAATCCCAGACTCAGGTGATAGAACGGACGAGGAAACCTGGGCGCCTGATGTGACCTGTTGCGAGGGATCGCCGACGGGGCCTGAGCCTGGCGTGGAGACTAAAGTGGGGTCAATCGGAACAGTCAAGTCCAAATCCATCCCGATGTTGTGCAAGTCCAAGCCCATCGAATTGAAGTCCATAGGCATGCCCATACCCAGAGCATATGAGCTGTACAGATCAAAAGAAGACCCCGTATCAGCGCTACTCCCGGGTGCCTTTCCTTCTTCATCAATGAAAGAAAAAAACCCCAGGATCACTAGAAGTTGAGCTCTTTGACAGTGGTAGACCAGCGTAAGGATGGGTGACAAACGGACTTGGCTCAAGTATGTCGGGAAAAGAGGTAGGCAATTGGGGCTGAGGAGGGGTGTTGAGGGCGCTCGCCGGTGAGTGTGAAGATTCTGGCGACGACGGATGGGATCCTTCCGTAGATTCCGTCTTCATCGCCGTCGATGACGATGCATTGTTGTTCGTCGGCGCAGGTGACGACAAGAAGTCTGTATGAAAGAAATCAGAGAGGTCGTACGGCGCAGCGTACGACGGGGAGTTGTCGACGAGCATCATCGGGGCAAACGAGAATGATCGCGAGTTCAGTCTACTTGCTTGCTGGACGTTGCGGGCGACGACGACGACGACGAGAGTTGTTAATGGGCGTTGTGGAGAGAAAGAGAGAAGGCAAAGCAGTGAAACCCTGATGTGAGAGCTGCGCGATTGATTATGTAAGCTTGTTGTGGCAATATACCACTTTAGGCACGCCGAGCCGCGTAGGCTTAGATGCTTAGATCATCAGGATTACGCCTCACGCAAGCCGCCTCTCTTGAACCTTCTAGCAACTTCGACCTCACTGACGACGACATCGTTGAAATACTACGAACGTAAGGACAGGACTACTATCGTATTATCTCTAGAGTTTTCTGAATTTTACCACCGTTCAAAGGCCGAATATCTCACAAGAACTCGCTCCTAGATCGATTCTTATCGAACAGAGGTACCGGTGCGCCCGAGTTTAACTCCACGGTTCAATCGTTCCAGGGTTAAAATGTTTCCAGTGTCTCCATATCACAAAGGGGAGTAGTGGGGCTCTCCTACCGAAGACTTCTTCCGATGCAACCAACCACGCCTTTCGGCAAAGATTGATCTGATAACTGCTACACGTCATAGATGGATTATCTCGTCAACCCAGACTCTGCCTCACCTCAGCCACGACTCTTTCTCAAGCTCAGTATCAGGCTTTTCGGTAGATCTTAAACATCATATGGTCTTCGATATGGGAAGATCTTTGACACTTCTATCAGGTACTTCCCCGGTCACCTGCGTATCTGATGTCCAATAATATACCATACACCTCAGCATCTGTGCAGACAAGATGATCACTATCATCGCCGCGAAATTTGAGCATCTCCGAATCGATGCGAAGTCATTGACGTCCGGGTTGCCATGAGGCGCACTAGTCTTTCTCTGTGGACGTGACTGCAGCTATTTGTCAACGCAAGCTTTACGACCAGGCAGTGGCACGTCTATCGTCGCTGTCATCCAGATATCATTTATCTTGGCATAGTATACCAAAGGTTACAACTATATAATGCCGTCACCATTCGTTTTGGCAGTGAAATTCCAGGTCGTTCAATTCGTTCATCAAAGAGGCAAGGCTGTTATGCTTCGTTCCAATCATACGGACGGCTAAAGCAATCTTCATCCGACTAGGTCGTTGCGGGTCTAGCTCCTTCCAAGTAGTGGCAATCCCCGACACATGGTCGGCGATGGTCCGGTATGATTCGGCGGTTCTGAGGCAGAGATCACGAAAGTGTTCGTCAGTTGCCTTCGACGCGAGCTCCCTGTAGGACTCGCTGATGATCTCGAAGCACCGTTGCTGAGTATCGAAAGCAAATACAATCTTTGCGTCTACCAAAGACCAGCTATCAGTTCGCGCCTAGATGAAGAATTTCGCGAGCTTACCGGGATCGGGTGCATCCTCAAGGGTGTTTCCTCCTAGTTCATTTCGAGGTACATGGTTCGGGAAGATCCCCAAGAGTTGAAGGCAATCGTGCCTAAAAATTCTTTTGGGTACTACTTAGCTCGGGAACATTCCAATAAACGTACCTATAAGTTTCGGCCTTGAGCATGTGGGTATGCCATACTAAGTCGATGTGCAACGAGGGTCCTCTGTGCACCCCAGGGGATTCCTTGAGGCTGCTAAGATAGCTGGCATATTCAGCGTAGTGTTTTTCGAAGTCAAAGTCAACCTCGCTGTCCTGTACTTTCGGGAGCAGTTCGTCTCCTTCAAGTGATAACAAGGGTCGTTGGCCGTGTAGTATCTTAGGGAAAAAACCCCATGAGGCGGTTGAAGCTTGTGAGAATGCGTCAGAGTGCATACCTCTCTGACAATGTCCTGTGTGAATGGGTATGAATGCCTAAATGGCAGAAGGATGAGGGCGACACTATTTTATCATGTACGATAAAGATGATGTTACTAGGACTCAGAGTGAACTCAAACGTACCTCTGTTTCGGCCTAAGAGGCAAATTCGCAGATTCTAATAATCCAGTGATATAGTCGAACCCAGTCTGTCCCTTCACCAGGGCCTGAGCCAACACCTGCCGCGCCGTAGGGAATGAATTGTTATGACGCGTAAGGATAGCGTCCTTGATCGATTCTGATAACTCGCTGGGGTGGATTCCTTCAAGCTCACCAGAGGCCAAGTCGGTCGTGTTCCTATTTCAAACTATCAGTATTACATGACGTGCACGGATTTCCTTGGTCCTTACGGTAAAGGGATACGTTTAGCATCATAGTCTGAAAGCGCTTTCAAGAACTTAGCGACACAGAGAGCGTCAAGGTCGAGCACCATGCCGCACTGGCAGAGTTGTCTGAATACTGTGTCTGCGCAGTGCGAAGCCATGGGTATCATCCGTGTGCCAAGGGGCGACGACGACGGCATCACAATTAGGGCAGACAACCAGCCGAGTGAGATCAACCCGAAGGGACTCCATGGGATCGTACTGAAGCCCCGTCTTTTGTGTCCACAATTTTGCCGCATCTTTGACTAGGTCAGGTTCGTAGAATGGGCCCTCAAAGCTAAGTGCGGGGTTCTATTGGAGATGGTTCAGAGATACCGAGGTCATGACGGCAACAAGCGAAGAGATGCCTACAATGAGATCAAATGGATATTTATCGATACGCTTTAGCTGAGGGAAGCGAAGTTGAGCGTCCTCGAAGAAGCGGTGAGGGCTCAACATCATTGAGTGGAGGGCCAGAGCAACGTCCAACGGTGGGATTTCGGTGGGCAAAAGCGGCTCCGCCATACCCGATTCTACGTGGTCAGCAATGAGGTCTAACCAGAGTTGAAGCCGATAAGCCGCGCGATGGGCAAGAAACATGACTGGCTTCCTGTTGGGAGGCAGCGAGAGTGAATCGGCTGATTCTTGGTAGAGACGGCGGAAAGAAGAAAGAAGGCGAAGGTGGTTTATGACATCCTCTCGTGCTACTCGCAACTGAGGAGCTACTGGTGCCATTGCAGCTTGGGGAGTCCGTTGCCATTAACGAGCCGTTCATGTACTTAAATAAGGTACAGGGATGATATTTCACCCAGACCATTCGAGAAAGAGAGAGGAAACACCTCAAGGCACCTGGCCGGCGTCAAGCTGTTTCATATTTCAGCTTCTATCTGTGGGATGACGGTATCAACCGCGAGAAAGTGAAGGTCACTCCGAACCATCCTGGGAGGCTGAAAGCCGTTTCAAGCCTAGATAGTGATAATTAGAGAGAATCTCGGCTGGTGAAGCGCTTGATTAAAATAAAACATCATGGTCGGACGATATGGGTCATCGGTTATTGGAAACAAATTGGAAGGAGAAGGACTTCGTCAGCGTCAATGGACCATCTATGAGCTCGGCACTGATGCGTGACGCTGCGCATTTATTGCCTTACGTGGTTTGTGTGTACAGTGCACAAGTACCCCAGCGATGTCCTCGGAGAGAATGAGAATGAATGGGAATGGATGTGGGCCGGAATACAAGTGACAACTTGAAGAGACGCCCGGATCGGCCCGCCTTCTCAGGCCTCAGGAGAGCAGATCGATAGGAGAGAGGAGAGAAGATGCAGTTAAAGTTGTCAAAAGGGAAAGAATTTATACTGGTAATCATTCGACCGTATCAATCCCATCAAGGCATATCTGAGCAAAGTGGCAGAGCAGCTCAACTTGCGCTCGTGTGACTTTAGACTGGCTAAAGCGCAATGTAAGTAAGGGGGCACCCATCTGCTGTCGTTTCTGAAGTATCCTTTGGAGCTCAGTCACAGCCTTGTTTCCATCTCGAGTAGTCCAATCAGAGCCTACAATCGATACGAGGTCCAGGGCTGAGTTTTTCGCTGCATTCGAAGGGCCAATTTTGAGAGATTTACGAAGAATGACGGGCGCAAAGTTGGGTCTGCCGTTGACGATGTTGAGTATATGGAGTCCTGAAAGTACGGGGAGCACGCGAGACCACGCTAGCAATGAGTTGGCCTTCACATCGCCGGGGTCATCAATGGTAAGCTCGGTGATTTCAGTCGTAGGTAGGATTGAAGCGCAGATACCAATGTATTCGCGCATCAGAAGCGAGGACGGAAGGCGTAATTCCAGAATGAGAATCGAGTCATCGTCCACGGGTGTACTTTGCGAGACGCTGAGCAAGTAGTAATCGTGGCGGATGACTACGACCACCTTGTTTACTAGACTTAATTGGATAGTCGATGAGAGAAGGCTGCATAGCACCTTGGCACCCCATATCGCATCATCCGTCACAGCCCCCGGTTTCTTCACCACAAGCTGGCCGCAGAATGCTCCGAAGGACAAGCTCTGTGAGGCCTTTTCAACGTGGCGATTGATGACCATTTCCGCCTCGTCCGATTCAAGGCTAATTCGCCTCAACTTGGGGAGATACACGGTCCCGTCGGTAGTCCTCGAAGACACTCCAAGGTGGCGGCAATCTTATCGCTAAGTTTGATGACCTCGATGTTGGGAGTATGGGAGAGAAATTCAACGATCCAGCTTAGAGGGAGACCTTGGAGGGCAGAGCAGTGAACAAATAGGTTCAGTAGGGATGGGAGAGTGGGGATATCCGGCGGGATGACGACATCAATCAAGTCCAAGGTCTGGATTGATGATACGGCATTCCATGGGAGCGTACTACGGAGACATCGAGCAGACTTGAGACGCGTCGCAGCAGTAGTAGGAAGGCCCTCGAGTCTCAGGATCCGTAACTTGATCGAATCGACGTCGTCCAACATCGTAAAGAATAATTCCAGAAAACCGGTGTGGTGAATGTGAAACGTCAGGTATAGCTCTTTTATTCGCGGCCCGTAAGGAAAGAGTCTGTCCAAGCGTTCCAAAACATATTCTTCATCATCCACAAATGCGGCCTCGGCTTCTGTACCCATGAACTCGTTGATAGGAAAGCAAACACGTAACGGTGCTTGCTTCGAATACTTCAACATGCTGGGAAGATGGGTGTAACCCAAGTAGTACGTGGGGGCGATGATAGCCCAAAACCGCGGGGTATCGTAGATGAGTTGCCGCCAGTGGGTACAAACGCCGAGAATGTTCACCCAACTTCCGGGAACGGCTTTGAAGATACGTTGCTCTCGGTATATCACAAAGATATTGGATTGAATATCATCTGGGATCTGTCCCACGACGCTGAACGTGTTTCGGCGACGGCGAAGTTGGACGATGACAGTCTCATGCTTGGCTATTTCCTGATCAATGGCTTGTTGAGCAGATATTTCAGTCCTGAGAAGCTGCGGCTATCAATGAGTGCACAGGTGAGCCTCAGCAGCGTGAAAGTAAGTAGCGAGCAAGCTGAAGCTAGCTTACCATAGGACCCCTGCGCTTTTGGGAACGAAGGATCGTAGCCTTGCTTGAGGGTTGTTTGAGGCAAAAGCGATGAGACAACGTGGCCTTGCAAAGGGGCGCTCCTATTTGACGTATCCCGACACGCGAACAGCACGTGGGGTGCTGGTTCGCCTCCAGCCACTCGCCAACAGTTGCATTGAACCTTGATTGAACCCGCTGGCCTTCAACAAGATGGGTCTCAATTTTCGCATTGTCGAGCAAGACGATTCCGGGCGCACCTATCATACAAAGATTGAAGGGGGAAAGGTGTGGAAATCAGCCAATCTCCACCTTCTCTGGCTGCGTACTGACCATCAGTTCTCCAGATATTTACCAATGTTGAGGAGAATGTAGGCTCGAATTCCAGCTTATACGAGAGGATAATACTCGACGCTCGCTGTGTAGAGGGAGAAGGCGCGTGGCGTCGCGACGAAACACATCGACACAACGCTAGAATTCATGAGCAAGGTCTTCCTCCCTGCTGGGTACCCGAATAGCGTTTCTCCTGGTTCGTGGGTGAACGTCATTGTGGCTCCCCCAACACTGAATTCATGACCTTGCTCTCTCTAGACTATCTCAGGTACGTCGTTTCTGCTTTTGAAGGAGGTGGAGGGCTGAAGGATTCACCTCAGATATCAAGTGCTGAACGCCCTTCAAGCTTTTTGTAGCTCATTGGCTACTCTCATATCCAACCGAGCCGTTCTCGAAGGTCCGGTTTCTCTTGCGTATGCGATTCGCTGCGACGGAGACTGAAGCGCGCTCAGGGATGGGTGTTGGAGATGCGTCGGCGACGGCGACGAATGCTCTTCTGCTGACAGTCCTGCTGGACGTGTTCAATAGGCTAACCAGTAAGCGCCTTTCGGAATCATTTTTTACGGATCGTCGGGGATCGCCGTCTGACTTGGTGGTTCTAGCAATCGTCGGTGCCTACTACTTTGGATCTTCGCTATATCCTGAAGCCAAGCTATACCGTATACTCGCCGATATCCTCAACGATGCAGCCATCCTCCTTGACACCATTTCACCGATATTGGTACACAACCCAGCGTCTTCCTCTCGTTTCAAGTTTGTCACCACCATTTTCCTTGTTTTTGTATCCCTGACATCTTGATAGTTTTCCTGGTGCTCGGGTAGCAGCCCTTTGCCTAAGCAGTGCATTACGCTCTCTCTGCGGAATCGCCGCAGGTGGCTCGAAAGCAGCTATCACGTTGCACTTTGCATCACCCGCTGGCGGTAAAGGTGATGTTGGTGATCTCAATGCGAAGGACGCAAGCAAGGAGACTGTGCTTGCTCTCTCAGGAATGCTTGTAAGTCGCTAATGCCGTCGTATTCTTTGTCCTGCTCAAGTCATCTCCAGCTTGGAACGGTGGTTGTGCCGTATCTGACGACAGCCTGGACAATATACCCGGTTTTATTGTTCATGTTGTCCCTACACCTTCTCTTCAACTACATGGGTGTCCGCGGACTCGTTCTGCGCTCACTCAACCGTCAACGCGCCACGACTGCGTGGCTGGCTTTCAGTTACTCACATTCAGGTGTGTCAACCCACTTCCCGTCTACGCTCCAATTAAGCTAACCTCGACTCCAGACCCTACGCGGCGGAAAATCCTTTCCCCAGATGAGGTTTCTCATCGCGAGCGTACTTTCGATACGCCCTGCAATCTCAGGGATCCTGGTTCGGGTCGTCTCGTTGGCCGATGTCTTATTGGGTCGACGCTATCCGGAGGACCGGAGAACCTACCAACTGAGTGGTTCTCTGTTCCAAACGAAAAGTATATCCTTGCTCGACTCCCGAGCCACAGGCATGCTACTGGTGCTGAAGCTCCTGTGGACTTGCGCGTCTTCCTCAGACCTGGTCATACATCCTTAGACCACCTCAAAGCTTGGGCGCATGCGTCTGAAGCCGCCATGTTATACGCCCCACTGGTCTCCGGGTCGAAGGAAAAGCAGACAGGAATAAGGAATACCCACGAAACCGGAACTGTCTTCGAGACTGCCTACCACCGGGTGGATGAGAGCTGGGATGTCTGGTTGAAGGGGCTGAAGGATGCTGGTTGGAACTTGGATGAAGGTGCGATTATTACCGGAGCACCAAAGACGGTTGTTGTAGAATGTCAGGGTCTCTAGTCGGTGTACATCTAGTTGCGCCCCTCTGCTCAGTAGTTGGGCACGTATTCTACCTTGTTACATGGTATACCCAATGTCGTCGTATACTCTTCCCCTCATCTCGACAAGTCCACGCATACAAGTTTGACCGGCTCGTGTTTTCAAGGCGCTGTAATTACTTGAATGTCCGATGGCAGGATGGGAGATGTGAGCAACCACTTGCTTGGAACACACGCGTCGCAAGGCACTGAGAAAGTAACAGACGCGATGCGTCACACATGTGACACAATCGCGTGATTCAGGGGTTACGCAGCTTGAACCGAAACCATCACAGTTGTTTTGCTAGCTGTCATCGGCGGATCTGCAAGCCAAAGCGGCGAGTATACTAATACCTATGTGACATACTCACGGGCTACCATCACTGAACCATGGAAGATGCGAACCTTACAGTTTACCCTAACCGCCCGGATCTTTTCCTTTGGAAGGATAATAAAAGGCCACCCACATTCCCCTCCATGGCCACTACATAACGCCCTCATCCATCGACTCAAAGATTCTCTGCCGCTCACAAATGGTCTTTGCCTTGGCCCAAGAAGACTGGTCGTCTGGATGGATCGTCCAACACCTTAGTTGCGCGACAGAGAATGAAACGCTGACAGAGTTGTTGAAAGTACCCAACCTGTAGCTGTACTGGCTCCTTCACCTCACTGACAGCGCTGACACCTTTCTCAGATCACGTCGGGTCATCGTTGTGGGCACCCCACATGATCAAGCGTACGACGAGTACAGTCGTCATATCGTCAACATTTTAGAGGAGAACAATGTATGTCTGCCTTGTTATAATTATTCAACGGCGCGAAAACCATGTTACATCCTCTAGGTCTGGGATGTGCAGTGCTTGGCCTTGGAAACAGCTCTCGCCGACTCCAGTGGCTGGATCGCTAGTCTCAGCAACGCAGGAGTATTCAGCCAGCTAGCAGAAGAAATTTCAACACGCATTCAAGAAACTACGTCTAAACGCACTGTCCTTCTTGGTATATTTCACGCATCATGGCTTCACACCCTCACTCAAACCACCCCATCCAGGTACTAAATGTCCAGAAGGAACCAACCCCTGCCTTCCATCAACTCTTCTAGCGTCTCTGGTGGCTACAGGTCTGTCTGCGACCGAGCTTCAGCTCATTGGAGCGCAGGATGGATTTTACACCGCCAATCCAAGAATGGTACCCATGGCTCAGCTGCTCCCCATGGTTTCGTCAGGGGAATGGGCGGAACTCGCGATGGACGGATCCTACGACCAGTCGGTTAACATCGCTGTAAAACAGGTAAAATTAACCACGGCGTTTGGTTGAGCAGCCGTACCATTCGATATCTGATTTCCGTGTTCCTCATTCGTATTCAGGCATTACGTCAAGGCATACCCGTTCGAATCCGAAGTTCGAAATCCTCTGGTATCGCGGGCACATTAATTCACCCTCACCCTGAAGGCATATCGTCGCAGCGAAGTACTCCTTCGGAGATCATCCAAGGGAGACGAGTAGCCGACTGCGCTGCGCCCGGATGGCAACATCGCGATCCCAAGCTTCCTACGGCTGTGACTATCAAAGAGGACGTCCAGGTCTTGGAAGTCAGCTCAATGTACGGCCTCGGCTCGACGTCGTTCATACCCGAGGTTTTTGGTACCTTGAACCAGTCTGGTTTCCACGTTGAGTTGCTCAGCACAAGTGCAATGCACGTCAGCATCGCTATCCGTGTTGATAGCACTTCAGAAGCCTTTTATCGCCTTCTATCCGAGCTGGAACAACGCGATATGGTCAGTCGTTCCTTCATCTCTCGTTTATCTCATTCCCTGACGTCACACTACTCAAGGTCGTCGCCGTTCACCAAAATATGGCTGTCCTCTCTCTGATTGGGCGGCGCATGCAGAGTACGATTGGTACCGCTGGTCGCTTATTCTCCGTGCTCGCAAAGTACAATGTGAACATTGAGATGATGAGTCAAGGCGCAAGTGAAATAAACATCTCATGCGTCATCAACGGTAAAGATGCCCTCAAGGCATTGAACCTGGTACACCATGCGTGTCTCAGCTCAAACACATACTTAGGTGAAGTTTCCTCAAATCCACCCTTCCATTTTTACTGCGCTAATTCATGCCGTCCCAATTTAGCCGCCCCTTTGCTCTAGATACCTAAACATCCACCTATATTCCGCACAGCCTTCGTTGAACACATGTAATTTTATTGCTACAAGATAAGCAGGTTCAGTCATATTGATCATGTCATCGGTGAACGCCGTTTATGGTTGAACTGGTTTCATAATGGTTCCTCAATCCAGAGGCAAACGCGAAAACGATTTTGCTGAAAAGCAGCGAGGTAATCTATCTTTTCTTCCAATCTCATCCCACGCCGTGAGGCTTTGGCCTGACTTATGGTGGACGGTCGTTTTTAACAATGGTCCAGGCCTTGGAAAGTGTATAAAGAAGTGCTATATAGAAATATGCAAAAATTGTAACGGGGGAGGGGGGTTACAAGAAACGTCCTCATCGCGTCTATCAGCGGGTGAAGCAGACCTCCAGTGACCAGAGATGATGACTGAGACCGCCTCTCTTGATGTCTGGCACAAAACGGACTTCGCGCCCGATGTTCTACGGACGTTGAGCGTCGAGGAGAGCTTCTCGGAGCTTCTCAAACACATCTGGCTCCTCCCAATGGAGATTTGATTGAAATCCCATGTTTGTATCGAAGCCATCTGGAAGAACACGACTGAGATATTTGGAAATAGCAGGGATGTCATCAGGCATCAAATCTGGAGCCCCGATGAAGAGGAGCTGCAGTGCCGGATGAAGTTGCTCATCATTTTGACGATGGTCCTTGGAGAGCTGCGATGGCGATAGTTTGACGTACAATTCAATGACTTGGAGAGAGATTCCTTTGGAGCATAGCTCGGAGAGGGCGGAAAGGTGGAGGCTCGGCTGTGACCGTGTTGCAGGCTGGGAATTTAGGTTCAGTGTTTTGAGATGTTTGAGGGTAGAAATGATCAGTTTCAGGTCCGTCCCACAAAACTGCAAGGGAATGGAATGGTATAACGACAGCTTGGTAAGCTGCTGGAGGGAAAGTAACGGTCGTAAATCGTCGAAGGTGACACTTGATCCAAGCATGTCTTCGGGGACCAAGTCCGAATTCGCATCGAGGTAGAGCTCCGACACGTTGGGGAAAACGCGAGGAAGTAGCGCTAGCATGCGACTGTACGTCTCCGCCGTCTCGAAGTATTTTGAATTCATCTTGAGCCTGGTCACTTTGTTAAGGATGCACTGACCAGGGCCGAAACAACGGACCGCCTGCTCAAAGCCCATGGTGATGGTCATGTCTTTCAAGCAGCGGAAGTGGTTGGGACCCAGGGGTTCAGCGAAAACAGGAAGTTGCGGGGGAAGCAGGCCAGGTTCCTCCCAATCATCGTAAGCATCAAGTTTGCGAAGATGAGGGCGTGTGCGGATTGCGTCGGTGACTAGGGGAGTGGTCCATTCTGGATGGATAGATATCGTCTTCAGGCTAGGGAGCAGGGTAATGGCTTGCGCGATACTGCTCTCGACCTGTTGGAAGCTACCTTCCTGAGCAATTCGAGTCATCCAGTGTTCAAGACGCGGAACCTTGCTGGGGAGGTCGGAGAAGAAGGATCGAACACGGTCAGCCTTTTCCAATCCGTCGTCCGAGTTTGTTAACTGTAAGAATGCGACATTGGGATGGCAAAAGAGGTCGAAGATGTCGGGGCTACAAGGACAGAAAAATATGGTCATGTTCGGAAGCAAAAGCCTGTCGGATGGCTTGTAGCGGCGGATTGCTGTATAAACCGCGGGAGACAGATCGTCTGCGCCCACGGAAAAGCACTTGACTCTGCAAGAGTACCAGAAGAAGCGCGACCAATCAACGTTCTGAAGTGTGCGGAAAAAGTACTGTCGTTTTCGCAATTAGTCAGAATCTTCAAACCATGCGAATGTTACGCACATGTTGCCCGTTTTCCCTCTGTTTCATTGGTACCAAAAGGCGAAGGAGATCCTCCGGATGGTATACATTCTGCCAATGAATGTCCAAAACTTGATTTGACCATGATTTGCATACGAAGAGGCATGAGCGCCGATCCTCCTCTGCGACTTGGCCAAGAATTTCGCGTAGCAGCTCGGAAATGAGGAAAACGCGATGCATTTGCGAGGATAACATACGAAGTAGGTCGTTAGAGAGTCTCAGAGAGTTAAGACGCGTAAAGACGCGTCTGTCGTACAGAAACTGTGAAATTGAGAAAAGAGGACCGACCCAGCGCCATACTAAGCGCTCCATCGTACCCCACGTTCAACGTTCAACCACGTTTTTCCTGCGTTTTTCCTAGAAGAGGGCTTTCAAATTCCTTCCTTCTCGAAAGCATCTCAAGCATATGGTGCGTTGTCATCAACTTCTTCAATTATCGGTGTGCGTAGGCTTAATTTGTGTCTTGCTTTATAGCCTCAGCTTCTCGGATTTGGACTCTCGACTCAACGAGCCATTGATGAAGAAATAGCCAAACATGAGGCTGCCATCGTTCAGCTTCGCCGTCGCCGAAATACGCTTAGCGTCATGGGCCAGCTCCCAGACGATATACTAAGCTACATCTTTGTGGTATACAAAGAACAGCGCATCTTCAAAGCCAATCCGGAGAGGTATTTGAACATTTTTGGCGTTTGCAGCCAGTGGCAACGGGTCATCTACAATACTCCCCGGCTCTGGGCTATTTTCGCTCCCTCTTACCACTTTGGTTGCTTACAACTTTCTAAAATGGTGCAAATGTCGATGCAGGCGCCATTGCGTGTTTGTTTCCCCATCAATGACTTGGTAGGCGTGGATAACGGCCTCACATGTGTGGAAGATGAAGATTATGTTCTGGACCTTTTGAAAAGACTCCTTCCCCATGGACCGCGGATCGAAGAGTTATATCTGACGCACCGGATTTACCACCGCGATTTTCTGGACTCATTCTTTGAGATGCTTGACGAAATCAACGTAGCATCGCTACGGATCCTGAGGCTTGAGAGTGTGTTTACCAAGGCGCGCCTCGAAGATGTTCCTTGTCTTTCCAGCACACTGCTCTCTTCGAAGGCCATATCATCCATCCAGACGCTTGACCTGATTGACGTCCTGATCCCGACAGACATACCCTCTCTCCCCTCCCTTGTGAACCTGTTTGTCCATTGCTCTGCTCTTGGCGGTCTTTCCTTGAGTTGGCTCATCGAATTCACCGCGCATACTCCCAATATCGAGTCCATTTGGCTCGGTGATAAGATCACCGACGTCATGGAACCAGCTTGGAATATTTTTGAGGCTGCACCAAGTGCCACCGATGATACGGCAACTCTACCAAAACTGCGGCGCGTCATCCTTGAATCAGACGAGTCGATGATCGCTTTCGAACGTCGCATCGAGAAGGGATCGCGGCAGTCCTCGGGATCATTCTCAGGTCGTCTCACGATCAAGAAACCTGGAATTACGACGCATGATGCGGTTTTAGGTGTCAAATCGTTGTGCACCCTTCTTTCATCCACTTTCCAGTGGAGTCTGGCGAAGCAAGTGACCATGATTGTCCGTCACGATCACTACCGGCTCAGCGTATCGCAAAGTACCCGCGTCGCTGAAGGTTTGATTCTAGAGCTACGTCTTCCCTTTGCTTTAAGGATGCGCGAATACATCGACATCTGCTCGTCAATCTTACCCAAGACTCAGATCACCGAACTTACGATTGACGACCCTGGCGATGTCAAGGCCACTTCGCTGTTATCGTGGTCGCGCATATGCCAAATATTCGAAAGACTCAAAATACTCAATATCATCAATGGGAAGCCGAACTTCGCGCCTGTTATCCTTGGCAAATCTCTCAAATCTGGGCCTTCAAATACGCTGCATAATGCAGCTCTAGAGGTTTTGTCAATTACGGGTGTTAATTGGTTGATCGCCTCGGATGGAGAGAGGTATGTGACTGAGCTACGAAACATACTTCAGAAACGACAGCAGATGAATGGTTCCCTGCATGCCTTGCGCATTAGTCAGTCTACAGTGACAAGAAGACAGATTGATCTGCTCAGTATGTCAGTTCAGGTGGAGCTTGATGTTAGCAGTACGGTCACCTGAGTGCTGGTTTCGATATTTAGAGGTATCCACCGTCTATGTTTCAAATGCGAAGTTGGCGTATCCGTCCCCCTTGTTTTGAGGACAGGCCACAGTTCTATCAAGTTTACACCTTAAAGTTTTGAACTGTTAAGGTACATAGGCAGACAGGTGCAAAAGAGAAGTAGAAGCGAAAATAGAGCTCAATCAGTCACGCCTTCATCGTAAATCTTATAAGACGACTGATAGCCCAGCAAGTAACGACCAATCCAAGCGGCCTTCGCAGGAGTTAGGTAAGAAGCGACAATCTGAGGAACGATGGAGGCTTACCTATGACGATGTTGGCGAGCCAACCTAAACCCAAGGGGATCTCTGCGACGACAACATCAGCAGCGTCCATAAACGCCAGAAGCTGGAAAATGCTCGGCTGCTTGTTTTGTTGCCTCATCGAGTCCATATAAGCAAGCGGTTTGCAAACGATGGAGCGCACGATCTGCTCCCTCCCCATAAGCGATGTGAAGTGTGACCCCTAGGAGGCCAGCTAGACAGTATGCGATGTCTTCGGGGACAGTGGTTGAACGCTGGCGCATGTACGTGAAGATTTGGCGAGCCCGATTTGGGGAAGGGTTGTAGGCGCAGAGGTCTTCAAGCGAGATTTCTACAGTGAAACTTAATGGAAGATGAGATGGGCAAGAGAACGACTTACTCACCAGTACAGCTAGCAACCCACACCATTGCTGGTGACCGTAGAATGTCATGCAAACCATCAGAAGAATGATGACTTGTCTCCGCAAATGATCCAACATTTCCACCATGCTTGAAGGTGTAGTAGTCCATGCGTTCCTGGTCGAGGCTCCTAATAAAATCAAAGTCGCGTACAGGATATAAGATGGAATGTTTTGCTTCAAACGCCCGCCTCCACTCTGTGTTGAAGAAGGAAATCCGCCTAGAAGCAAGGAGTTCTTGGAGGGTCCATCCGCGAGAAGTCCATGGGTCCCGTGGATCTTCATTGGTGTACTTGGAGAGGTAAACAATACACACATACGCGGTCTTGTACCACGTATACATGGATCGAATGGACTCATCCAACTCAGCACTGCTTGATCGATCAATGCATGCTGTGTCCAGCCACACATACCGGCAGTCGTACTTTCTTGCCTGATTCAAGAACCCTTTGATCTTCTGATCATTGCGGTAGTCGCGCGGATCCTGTACGTCGCAAACATCCTGATATTTCACCTCGTTCGATCCCCATCTATGGGAGAGAATGGCATAGCGGGTCAGATCATTAACCATCCCCTGGATGCGTGACTGTACAACGATGTTGTTTGGAATGGCCGAGAATTCTTGTAGGAGTTGATCCTGGACTCTTGTAGAAAGCTGATCGCGAGTAACAAATGGATCTGAGTAAGATTCAATGTCAAGAAGCCGGAGTGGTAGTGCCGATAACCGGAAATGTATGATGGTTTGGATAAACGATTTGACAGCCTCAATATCCTGGATTTAACTTCTGTCAGCGCAGTGAAAGGCTGCGGAAAGGCTGGTTGCAACCTGAAGAATGTCATCTGCATACTTGATAGAGTAAAGTTTCATTGCAAGTCGGTTTGATGGACAAGAAAATTCCATACCGTGGGGAATGCCATTGACGGCGGGGATGATTGCCGGTCTGGAATGTCTGGCGGGAGTGGTGGGGATCTCGATGTCGAGGATGGGGATCGCCGTGGGACTGGTGAAGGTGGGTATGGTCGGGGGGATATGGACGGTGAGGGNTGGGAAAGGTTGGTAGTCGAGCTTGATAGAAGCCATGTTCAGTGAAAGTAGGTTTAATTGAGACGAGGATCCATACCGTGGGCGATGCCACTGAAGGTGTACCCGATGATGGCTGGTGTTGCGAGAACCGCGACTGAAAGAGTCTGACATCAGAGTCTTCAACGCTGGCTGGGGATGAGCCGCGTGTGGATTGGTACGGCTCAACTTCCGAAGATCGCGATTGAGAACGCCCGGTACGGTCATCAGAGTCTTCATCGCTGGCAGTGTCGGCCAAATTAATACCATAATCCTCCGCAGTGGGCTCATCACCAGTAGAAAGGTTATAGTCGGTGATGATTACATCATTGTCGCTGACTTTATCACCGTTGTGTTTGCCATTGCTATCGTCCCTCGTGTGCTCCACAGGGACGGTACCAGCATCGTGGTCGCCAACTTTATCTGCATCATTCTCTTTGTCCACAGTGGCCCCAGTGTTGCTGACTTCCTCCATGGGGTGATTAGCAACAAGGGCACTGCCGTCCTCGGCAACACTAGTGTCATGGTCGCCGACTTTACTCATGTCGTGTTCTGCCTTCCGAATGATATCGTCGTTGACGGGCATGGGTAAGCAAGTGTTGGCGGATGAATTGATGGCTGGGAATTTAAAAGTTAAACGTTGAGTAGTGAGGGGCAAGAAGGACTTCTGGAGTCTCAAGTCTAAACCCTTCTTGACTGATAACCTCTCAGACAACGGACCTATATGGCTGGATCCGAAGTCTGATTAGAATCCAACCGAAATCCAATGAGCGCGAGGGGGCTTCAAGGGGAATGATCAGACCATTTTGATTGGATTGGGTGGTCGTACACGTATAATTTTGGGGTACTAAATGACGAGATATCCCCCCGACCACCCGAAGTCGCCTCGTGTAGATCGCGCGTGGAAAAAGTCTGGAACAGCCTGTCAAGGAATCAATGTTGTAGATGCACATTGACGCTGAAGTCTCAGGGAGGAGTAATATGGCTGGGACAAGGACAATCGACTGCCGAAGCAAGGTGGAGGATTATCGATTACTGCTGATTGGGATCGGTGCGAAAGGCCGTTAGACTCGTGATCAGTTCTTGGTGCGAGAATCAAACACTATGAGAAGAGCCCAGAAGAGCCCAGAAAAGTTTTAGACCGCAACGTGAACTTTTCTGGCGGGTGAAACGCTGGGACCCGATGTGGGAGAAGTATACCACAGCTCGATTTGCGCAGTCTTCGAAGGTGAAAGCTCAAGAGCATACAAGAGCAACGCAAGTGTAGATTTCAACGTCAGATAATGGAATATACGGGGCCTATTTAACGTTCAAAACGGTGATGATGCTGCAGGAGCGTTGGGAAAGTGATGCTTCCTTCCAAGTTCGTGGTCGTCGACGGAAAAGGGCCGTCGGCGCTAAACGGACCTCAAATCAACTTCCCTCTTCATCTGTCTTACTTTTCATCCTTTTTCATCCCGAACCGACAATTGTCCCCGCCACCGCAGCGTTTCCTGGAAATGTACGAGCTCGAGGAAGTGAAGGAATCGCACCCTCTTTCATAGGCATCCACCCCGCAATTTTTATGTAATGCTACCTGTCCCCGGATGTTCGCCAGACCTTGACTAACCGCCTCCTTCTCTGCCAACCACCCTCCACTTGTTCCCAGTCGATTGGAGTCTATTTATCTAGTAAGGGATCCCTTTGAACTCGTGGTCGAAGAGACATAGGCCTCTCCCTCGAGAGGGGCTCATTTGGGTGTTGGATTTACTCGTTATCTCAGTGCGGTTTTTTCCTGGTTGTGCTTTCAATCTTACAACTCTCTCTTGCAGAAGTACTCTACCACCGTCAGGGATGTCGATGCTCGTGTTCTCCGCCGAAACCCTCGACTGGGACTGGAATATTGGGAGGCTCGCACAGCCATCCCAGTTCACGTACCAATCCCGATCTCCCCTCGACCAATCTGACGTCGCAGCGCCGCTTGCATCATCGACAGTTGCGGGCTTTACTCCTAGAGTCGACGGAGTACCTGAAGACTACCGCATCTTGTTCGCGCAGTCGTCGTCTACGACTGATGCTGTCGCGTTCACCAGGAATCTCACGTTTTCCCGTTGGGTTGGATGGGATTTTCGGTTGGAGCTACTGCTCTGTCGCTCAGCGGCTCGCAGTGGGAGATTGGGCTGTCTTATGAATGGGAGGAATCGATGACGAAGCTAGTACTCAGATATCTATGATCAATATATCCCGACCCACACATCAAGAAACCCTCCATCGCTATCTCGTGTGCTCGGTTGTCGTCACAACCCGCTTCGTTGACAATCTCACATCGTGATCTCGATTGCAAGCGACGTGGTGGGATATCTCTATTCGATGCTCTAGTCCTCACGATGAGCGACAGATGACCCTCCTTCGCAGCCGGTGTCTATTGCGCGACGAAGCCGGTTCCGTCATCCTCTCCTCCCTTTCCTTGCCACTCACACGCCCACATCCTTCCAAAACCTACGGCCCTTTCGTCAACGTCCAAGTAACTCTACTCTCCAGCAACGACTTCCCGCCCACATTGCTCATTCAAAGTATCTCCTCCCATATCCGTCCTGATCAAACTTTCCTTTTCCCCGACATCCGCTACCAAGTCATTTATCGACGCGGAACTCGGCGATCCCGTCTTTCCTCCCCCAGGTTGATTGGTGGAAGGAAGAACGTCAAGGAACAATACTTGGAGGAGGGGCTGACATCTACTTACTCTATGGTCGAGACCATCCACCAGCGTAGGCTAGCCGTGCATCGAAGTTTCAAACAGCAACGCGGCTGTGAAAGTCGAAGAGCTCAGCTCGCTCATGAGGAGCTAATGAGTAGGGGTCGAATTGCCAATTGGACATGGGTAAGGAGGATGGGGCGGAATGGCGGTTTGGTTGGCTGACATGGATGTTGGTCTTTGGGTGCTCGGACTCGAATTTCCACATCTTTCGTGTTTGGTATCGGCGTACGATTAGTACATATAGCACATCCCTACCCGGTCCATATGTACCCAGACTATTTCCCCAGTTTACATTTACCGCGACCCTACTCCCAGGACAATTGTGCTCTACTACTCTAGGTCATCGTATCGTACCTGTGTTCGTAAGACGTGACATGATGGCTAGTGGTAGTACGAACTTGCTTACAATGTCCGTTACAAATCTTTACATGAAGGGAAGTATAAGACCAACGCTGTACGATAAATTGTCCGATAACAAAAGCCAAACGCAAGACAGCAGCGTTGAGATCTTGAGAGAAGGTCCGGAAGAGGATCATTCACCTCATCCAAGAACCTATCCAGCCACGAATGCAAGTGAGGGAAGACGCAAGAGACAATCCATGAAAGATACGCAGTCCATCGGCAGCATCATGCTATAAGATAGAGGGTTGGCATATGCGCCCAGCTCGAGCGGCGGCTTGGGGAAGGCTGCTCGTTGGTGGGCGGTAGGAGGATGTGGTATAGAGTACGGGAAGCGATTCGCGACGCCTCGGCTGTAGGAAGGCGGAGTCGTCTGAGCAAGATCGAGTGGTGAGGAAGAGAGACATCGTTTCCTCGTGCTTGCTCTCTACGGCTATCACTATCAGCATCCCATCCCTGACCACCAGCGAGTATCCTTGAATACGTGAGTTGTAAAAGCGCAGGGATCGAATGACGGTATGGCCACAGTTAGGATGGCCGATGAAATTTTGAAATTCGAGGGAATATCGCTTCGTCCTCAACGTTTGTAGTGGGGGCAATAGGGTATGCCGCGACGATGATGGGTGAATGAGACTGGAGTCGACCTTCTTGCAGCTAGCCACGGGCCTCACGCTGCGAATACAAGGCCGAGCTTGGGACGAACGGAAGGCGATGGAAGGCCCCGCAGCAGTCCGTCAAAATGAAGAGAAAGTACTGCAAGCATGGACGCATAGAGGTGTGGGGAGGATTGCGCGTCGGTATCCTGGGATTGTGATTGCACCGTTGGAGGGAACCCGTGGGTCATTGGATGAGGAAGACTTGGTTGGCTTTGACATTGGATGGTAGGTGAGGGAAAAGGTTGGAGGTGTTGGTGGGGGATAGGTCGTTGGCGACGGACGGATGGGTAACGACAGGCCCTGACAATCCCGAGTCACTCCCTCCAGCATCACGGCCAGTTCCACTACGGCAACAGCGTTCCCACATCAGCCAACTCCTGAAAGCCTCGAAGCTAGTGACCACCCATCGTGAAATTGCGAGCGGATTTCCGCTTCGAAGATCCTGTGCGTATCTCGCGGCCACTGGAAGGTAGTATTTGGTGAGTTAGCTTGATGAGTCAACGTTGGCGATAGAGCTGGAAGATGGAAGGTTTGAACGGTCACGGGCTGGGAGTGGGACGGGCTTGATGCGGTAGCTGGGGAAGCTCGTGTATGCGGTACCTAGTTTATAGACGATTGGACAGCAAAGGAGTACCCATTTACGTGACCAAGACTGTGTACGAAGGTCGAGGGCAAGCTCGAGATACCGCGCGAAGGACCATTACTAGAGAATTACGGGGTCAATCTAGCTAGCATTGAGATGGGGTACGGGAAAGTCCTCGGTCGTGAATGGAGGACCGGGAAGCCCCAGAATGCGGGTTTTTGAACTCACGAGCATCGAAACTCCTTCATATCTAGAGTACTCGGTCGTGAATGGAGGGTCGAGAATCTTCAGAATGCGGAGTTTTGAATGCGGCTGAGATCGAGGGAAGGGAGGTGGTCAAGCAGACAAAATGAAATCCAGGACATACCTGGTTCCTAGCACTACCTCAAGGCCTCAAGGTTTCACCCTCCGTAAGACGCACATCTCCTCGGAAAACGTCAAAACCAGTGAGTGGGTTGGGTTTTGCCGCCGAGGTCATGCGTGATTGACGAACGCAATATTAGAGGGAGAGTCGGCACCGTAGTAGAGTCGATGTTCCGGGCGCGAGATATCGGTGAATGACGTCCTTGTGCGGGGAAAGGCGTTGGTCAGGACGGAGAAGCGTTCAGGTGCAGCAAAACGAACTAACCGGACTTCTCCGGGTCCCTGTTTCGTCTAGGGGCTAACCCTGGACTGGACAATTTCTCCTTGGACACTGCTTCCACCGGAGCCCTAACACCTTCATCTGACAGGAATGAAAGGTACTTGGAAGTAGTTCCAGCATCTTCGAAGCAAACTGACTCAAATCTAATTCACGCCGCAGTTACGACTCCCTTGCCCGTCGAACTCGTAGTCAAGATTATCGAACAATACGCATCGTCCTACAGAAACACTCTGATCCCTCTTCTCATCGTCTCGCGCACCTTCTATGAGATACTCATCCCAGCGATCTACGAATCCATTCAAATCGATGACGATGCCCAACACTACCGCGCACATCAATCGGAAGCCCAGTTCTCTACATACATACCGTGCGATCGAGTCCATCGACTTCATTCCTCTGTGGAAAAAAACCGACTCCTCGCTTCATACATCAAATCGCTCGTCCAAATAACCCTCGATGCCGATCCAATAAATCATCTCTATCACATCCTGCCCCATCTGCTCAACCTCAAACGACTCCACCTCGAATCCGGCCTGGATCGAGATATCCAATCCATCCCATCGTCCGTCCAACTAACCCACTTCTCCTGCTCCGACACGCAGTGGTATACCCCATCAACGTTTCAGTCGTTCCTACACTCGCAACGATCCTCGCTACGCTTCCTCTGCATCAAATCAGGACGGTTACAGGAAATGGACGACTTACTCCCGCCGTCCTTGGAGAAACTGTCCACGTTCAAGACTGCCTTCCCAGATTCATGGGACAAAATCGCGAAAATCGCCCCGATCAAACATCTTTCTGCGCGTGCCTTTGAACTTCCCTGGGTCCGAGGTCCTCAATGCGTGTTCTCAAACTTGGTTTCTCTCAGATTATCGCAGGTGTACGAAAGGGATGTTATCGATCAGTTGGGTCCGTACCTCTGCTCACTTCGATGGTTACATCTTTCGTGTCTTGAAGACGTCAATGGCATCAATGAACAGGTAAGTACTCTATGTGCATTGAAAATCAATGCTTTTGGTCATACTAAAATCTGCTAGTTTGACGTCGAAAATTTCATGAACATATCCTCCCCGTTCATGACATACATTCACTTCATTCGAAATACATTCGGCTCTGAGCCGGCCTACAACCCAGAAGAACTGCGACCCTTATTCGACAGATATCACTCGCTCGTCGCCGTTGATATTTGCTATCAACTCGAGCGCTATATGACCGACACACCAACTACAAGGTACTCTCGGAGAGGTGGTGGCATTACTTGCAAGGCAGTGGTTGTTTCTCCTCCAAGCACGTTTGAGGTATGGTGTCAGCTGTTGAGGGAGGAGCTCGACCTTGACAGCTGCGAGTAGTTGATATACGGGCATGGAATGGCCGTGGATGTTTCACAAGGAAACCAGACGAGCAACACCGCTAAAATTTCCGTCGTACTGGTCGTTGAGGATCGGGTAGATGGTACCTGGCATGGCGTACGCTACGTACTGTAGAAACGATGTCAAGAGACGTCACATAAATGCAGAAGACTGAAGTCAAACAAGTATGTAATCATCGTAAAAAATCGAGTGGAGAAACGAGAGCTTCGAGTGTTCGTACAGGTGGGAGGAGAGTTCTGAACAATCATGTATAGGCAAGCTTGAAGAGAAACCTATGATGTGTGGTAGAGTAGAATACGAGAAGCCCTTCGGCGCAATCATGAGACGAACATGATATCATCGCCATAAAACTCCTGCCGTAGATACACCACCGCTAGACAACACTTCATTCGTGTATCACAAAAGTCCAATTCTTCTTCCAACGGTTCCCACCACAACTCAAAGGTCTTATTCAGGTACAATGGGATCTCTTCCGAATTGGTGCCACCAATTCGTCGCGGCGGTATCGGGAAATCGACACTTCCGAGATATGCATGTAAAACCTTTTGTAATCAACATCCACAATGCGAAGCGAAGGATACTGATTGAAGAGGGTCTGGACATCGGTAGGGGTGTATGGACAAGAGCCGTCGTATGCGTTCCTAGCGAAGCGGATGTATGCGAGATGGGGAGAAGCTATACCCATGAAGTCCTCAATAGCGAACTATAAAGGAAAGAAATATGAGAGACTGAACAGAGAGAGACAAAAACGCATGCGACGAACATGTCCCAAGTCCAGAAAAGACGAAATGTACAACCACTTTAGTGTATTGAGATGTTTCCCGATGACGGACAACGTGTTTACCCNGTATAGTCTCCCGATTTTGAGTGAGACTAAATTGCCGAATATGAGGCGATGGTTGCGTACATAGGCGAGATCGAGGATTGAGCACTCGAGGTGTTGTATTCCAGGAGCAATGTCAATGAGCGTATCCCATTGATCTCGATGATTACTATTACTATTGTTCAAGGCCTGTAATTGAGGGAGTGATGGCGGGAGAACATCGCCGAGGGGGGCTGGCAGTGAGAGGAAAACCAAGGACTTGTGTTGGGATTCAACAAGGGATATCAGCGAGGAGAGGTCATTATCAAGTTGATAAGCACAGGAGAGGTGTGTGAGCTGGGCGGATTCAGACAAAAGTGTGCGTACAGGGACGGCACGGTAGAGTCTTTNGAGGTGGGTGAGCAGAGGTAGGATATCGTTGATTGGGTGGTGGTCGAACGCAGAAT
>JAPEVF010000528.1:0-31809 GCA_029747585.1 Pleurotus djamor
TAAGTGGTGCGTTTTATTTTTGCTACCGAAAGTACGTCATAAGGCACTGAGAAATTGATAGTTCTTGAAGACTTGAAAAGGTAGGGAAGTTTTCCAAGCCATGGAACCCCACAAGGCGCAGTCTCTGAAGACAGGGAAGGTTGAAGTTGTATAGCATCGGCATGAATTGGCTTTGGACTTGACGATCGGTGTCGATGACAAGCACGCGAAGCCGGGGGGCTTGCACCCCACCAGGAAGGCTTTGAAGTGCTTGCTGGAGTCGAGAAGAATGAGAATAATCAACGTTGAATGTGAGAGCCACGATCCTTCCCATCTGAGCGAGAACATGGTCGGCTGCATCCCAAATCCAGGCCGGCGGATGATGTGGATCGTGCATATTGGACAGGGACAATGTCACGTATAAAGGGTGCAATTTCACCCTTTCAAGCATGACCATCGCTAGAGATACCCTCTTGGGACGGTCCAAAACAACGATATTCCGCCATAGTCCAGGCGTATTCATCGCAACATCCCTCCAGAAACGAGATACACCCTGGATTTTCAGCCACATCCAGTGACACTGGTCTCCGTCATCCATATCCCTGATAACGAGGAGAAGATACGATATGACATCGCACGGAAGCTGGCATATCGCGGAATACGCGTTGCGACGAGTTTTGAGGGAAAGAAGTGTTTCCTCATCGAGTCCATTCTCATGCCCATGTTGCGCAATTTGGTTGTCGATCCTCTCTTGTGCGGCGATGTTCGTTCGGATTGGCTAATAGTCAAAGTTAGTAAGTACTATGGAATAGTGGCAAGCTCCGACCTACCATGATTTGCTCGATTCCGCCGAGGTAGTATGGTGGAAAGGAGTGAGGCGCTGGCTTTGATCTAGTGTATCCTTACCATAACGGTCCACTTGTACAGCTTTGGGCGGAGCCGTGCGCCCAATACACGGAGGTGCCCCCACGGCTAGTTATGTCACAGTATACGCGACGACGAAGTAAGTAATCTATATACAGCATTCTACACGAAAACACTAAAAGCACAAGGAGAAACCCGACGAAAAAGCAAAGCTATGTAGTAAAATAGGATGCGGTATGAACTCTACACTACAAAAGAATCACAGAAAAAGACCNAACGACCAGAGGTACAGAGATGTAAGAGAGAGGTAAGCGATGAGAGTAGGATATACGGTACATAGTAGGTACGGCGGCGACGAGGAAGGGAGAAATCATCCGCAAAGGGAACATAGAGTAGGTGAAACAACGAAAGTAACGAAGAAGGAAAAACGGGGCAATGGAACGTCATATGGGATACAAAGCGTGTACCAGTCACCGAGAACATGAGAGCATGGGATGAAGAACATGGTTTGAGAAGACAAGCCGGAGCAACCATGCTTGGAAGTAGGTTCGACCATGGTATACGACACGCAGGGTCACAGACGGAACGGGGCATTCATATCCTGCGCAAAGAGAACAAAGGAAATATTCATCAGCACCCACATCCCTCAAACGATCAAAGAAGAACAAGAAACTCACCAACGGTATATGACTACTCAGTTGCGGATCCTGGAAATTATCAATTTCCAAAACCAACCCCTCCCCCTCACCCGCACCCATCTCCGTCCCTCCAACCCCAGCCCCACCCCCACCCCCATCAACGACACTCCTTCCCCGACTCTTACTCTTACTCAACTCCTTCCTCTTCGCCTTCCCACTTTTCGTCTTCTTCCCCCCTCCCCCTCCCCCACCCTTCCCCTTTTTCTTCTTCCCATTCTTGCGCGCACGCCACTCCTTCAAGCTATCTTTATACTTCTTATTCTTATCATGCACTTGCAGGACTAAAGAGTGCAACTTGTGGCTGAGGGAGGTCATGAGGAGTTTGTACGAGGGGTTGGGGTTGGATCCTGCAGACCAAGGGTAATCATTAGCATGGAATACGGCAAGGGATGAGGGATGAGAGACGTACGCAGGACTTCGATTAGGGCCTGTGAACAAGGAGGGAAAGATCGCGTAAGTAACCGAGGCGAAGGGAAGGAAGGGAGGAGGGAGTAGCAGTTAGACATACCGTAGTCATCGACGCCCCATCTTCATCCTCCCAAGCGACCTGTTCGTCTTTACACGCGCCAATCGAAATCTACACACACGAAGAAAGGGAACAAAAAAGGTAGTTAGCACCGACCAGCCGCAAACGATGAACACAAAGAAAGAAGGTATCCGTGTATCCAGATATTTTGGAAAATACCAGCGGGGGAAAAAGRAAAAACGAAAAGATAAAAAAGACGAAAAAAAACTGCAAAACGCNAAACTTACGACATTAGCAAGCCCCTTCCCCTTCCCATCWCCCCCATCCCCACAGTCTTCTTCTTCTCCTCTCACACGCCTCTCTCGATCCCTACACTCCCCCGTACAATACGCCCCAACAGGCGACTCACACCTCCTATACTCAGGTGAGAAAACCCACTTCCCCGTTCCCTCATCCCAGCTACTCATCCCCACCACCCCTCCCATATTCGTGGTGGTGGCTTCCTCGATGAGCTCGGTAGCTTGTCTTGATACCCTCCTCGATGCAACACCACTGACGGTGCCACTGACGGTGGTGATGGGTGTGTAGAAGACAGTGGCGTTGGTGGTGGTGGCGGAGGTGATGGTAGCTGTGGTATTATTACGACTAGAGGAACAGCTACACCTCCGACTTGGCTGGACATGAGGTTGTATCTGAGGTGGGTATGGTTGGACCTGTTGGACTAGAGCATTCGGGTGGACGTGCCCATGCGTATGTGTATGTGCATGTGTATGTGTGTGTGAATGTGAATGCGTCTTAGCCACAGTACGCGTATACTCAGATTTAAAATCCAAGCTCTGCGTGTTAATCGACAACGGCGGTAGCACGGTATGTTTCCGTGTTGGTTTCGAGCGGCCGAGGAAATGCGCGTGTACGTGTGGTTGGGGTTGGGGATGTGGTTGGGATTGGGGTTTGCCGTTGTCCTGGCTGTTGTTGCTGTTGTTGTTGTCGTCGTTGGCACCTTCCACAGTACCGACAGCACCAGAAGCACCAACAACGGCAACAGCAGCAGGAGTAGGAGCATCCGTATTCCCCGCAGACGACGTCCTCAAAGGAAACCTCATCCTCGCCGAAATAGACCCAACCAACGACTCCGTTATCGACTTCGCAGTGGACGTGCGTTTGAGTCTCCTATTTTCCTCTCCACCAATACCACCGCCCCCTCCTCCTCGCTCACCCCCTCGTCCTCCGCCTCCTCCGCCTGCTGCCCCAGCAGTGGAAGAAGAACCCTTACGTACGACGCTAGGGATGGATGTACCAGGATCGTTCGCAGCAACAGCGCCAGCGACGGTGGGTTCGGTGCTGGGGGGAGGAAAGGCAGGCTCGGCGACGGAGGAAGTGGTGGTGCCTTTGGTGCCTTTCGAAACCAAAGAAACCGGCCAAGAAGCACGTTGAGCGCGAGCTGATTTCCTGACACCAACACCACCTCCTCCTCCATTCTCCCCGCCTTCTCTCTCTCCTTCTCCTTTCAGAACATCATCCCCACTGCTAGCACCGAGGCTAACACTAGCAGGCGTACTCGGCGCTGTAGACCAAGCCAGCATACCCGAAACTGAAGTAGTCCCAGAAGACCCAGAAGACGTAGACCCCTCTGACGATATCTGCGTCGGTGGCGGTGGTGGTCGTGTAGACTGGGACTTTAACTGGGACTTTGACTGGGTTGGTTCTGTGGATCCGTCGGCGGTAGCAGCAACCGAAGCACCATCAACAGTGCCAGTAGCACCAGCGACAACGTCAACAGCACAAGCAACGACGGCAGCGGCAGGAGCAGCAGGAGAAGCGTCCGTATTCCCCGCAGAAGACGTCCTTAAAGGAAACCTCATCCTAGCCGAGATGGACCCAACCAACGACTCCGTTATCGACTTCGCAGTGGAGGTGCGTTTGGGGTCCTTCTTCTTCTCTTCCCTATCTCCTCCTCCAGCAGCAGCAGTGGAGGCATCTGTAGAGGTGACAGCGACAGCCGTAGACGTAGACTCGGCACTGAAGGGAGAGGGATCGGTAGCCTTGGTACCATCCGGCACGAATACGAACGCGGTGGGTAAAGAAGGTCGTTGGCTGCGCGTGGGTTTCCCAACATCAAATCCAAGTATCCCCAAACCAACACCCTCTCCTCCTACTGCTTCCCCTGTACCAGGACTAGCACCAGGGCTGAAAGTAGAGGTAGCAGTAGCAGGTGTAGTCGGCGCCGTCGACCAAGTCAACGTCCCCTCAGTCGACGTCGAACCCGTCGTGGTCGAACCAAGTGTACCCGTAGCAGAGGAATAAGAGGATGTAGATCCTTCTGAAACGATCTGCATCGGACGGGGGTTGGTCTGATGTGGCGTTGAGAGGGATGTGGGTTGTGTGGGTGGAGGTGTCAGTTCCATGGGTTTCGGAGGGTGGGGGATGGAAGTATGTGCTGTGGTCGTGGTCGTGGTCGTGGTCGGAGGTACGGGCAGAGATATGGGTGTAGGCGCGGGTTGATGTTGATGCCTATATTGCACCTGAGCTTGAGCCTGATGCTGCAAAGGCGATCGAACATGATCAATCGACGTCCTCTTCGACACCACGCGTTTCGTTGATACACGGTTCGATTGGTAGATATGTCGTGTCGCCACTGTCCACAAAAAACCAATGTAAAAGTAAGATGGTGAGTAAAAGGCAATTGGAAAGAAAAAGAAGGAGAGGAAGGGAAGGAAGGGGAAGGAGGGAGGGAGGGAAGGAGGGAGGACGTACCGATTGAATTACCCGCTTTCAACGGCCTATTCCCCAAATCTCCCTTCGTCCCGTCCCTCTTCATACTCCCCTTACTTCCCATCGTCTTTCCACTCCTCCCCTTCCTCCCCATCACACTCCCCACCTTCATCGTCTTCAAGGTCTTCTCCCTCTCCAACTTATAATCATTATTCCTTTCATCAATCGCCTCATGCCTAACCTGTTTATTCATCAACGAGCGCGAGCGGCGGCGGCCTTTGGATACCCAGGGGACGTAGACGCGGTTGCATTTTGAGTGGTAGAGGTCTATCAAATAATCAGCGTCATGGAATAAGGAACACGAGTGGGTGGAGGGTATTGGATGGAGGAGGAGGGATGGGGGAGGAGGGAGGAGGGAGAAGGAGGAGGGACGTACCGAGTAGGGATTCGGAGTGACAAGAGTCGAAGATCGCCTAAACAGAGAGTAATTAATGAGGTTTGGTTTAAGGAATACGGGTGGAGAACTCAGAGAAAACGCACGATGAGGTTCGTACCCACAGGCAACGGGTCTACCAACCACCGACGGAGATCCTATACAACCAACACACACGACTACATGAGCAAAACCACCGGATGAGCTGAGGGAATGTTGATAGTAGACGAACATTATCCAGAATCCAAGATTCTTGAGACGTCGCATCCGAAGGTACCAGGCCTACATCATATCGTGCGTGTTCAACATAACTTGAACGCGGTTATAGAGAGTATATTGTGGATATACGCACATTCATCCATGCCATCCTCCTCGCTCATCGTCCGGTTAACCACCTGCCCAGCGTGTCCACAGTCTATCGCAGCGTCAACGTCAGTATTCGAGTGTAACTTGAATTGGGATTGGGGGAAAGAGTGGATGGAGGCGCATACATACAGTGGAAGAAGAACGTATCCCCAGCTTGCGCGCCCTCTATGAGAGTCTGTATGGCTTGGACCTATTGGGGAGGAAGACGATGAGCTCGTCGTCGACAACGATATAACGAAAAAGACGAACCATATTCGCGCGCGTAGGCTGCGTATATCCCTCCGCATCGAGTAGTGCAGTGATATTCTCCGGTTTGTAGTCGTACATGTCTACTCCGTCGTTATCAGCATCAGCACGGCCGGGGTCGTCTCAAACAGTGCGCAGACTCACCGATGAGAAGCTGTCGCATCGACAACACATCCCTATGCGGTCCACGCAGCGTCCCCGCTCCTCCCCCACCTCCACCACCACCACCCCCATTTGCATTCCCATTTGCATCTTGCTCGCCAAGTCCATCCTTATACTGTATCCCAATCAACAACGCCTTCTTCACCGGACCCCTCTTAACGGACGATGCGGAGACAGCTTCGATAACGACGGATGCAAAGTCTTTATGGATCTTCGATGAGCGTTTTGGTTTCGCGGTGGTTGGTATCGATGATGCTGTTGCTGTTATTGTTGGGTTGCATGCTGCCGTCGATGATGATGCTGTGGATGGTGTTGTCGTCGGGAGTGTGATGGGCTTCTCCTCGACGGTGGGCAGGGAATGCAGCCGTTTCTGACGACGCGGGTAAGGTCGGATAATCTTCATGTTGCCCTACTCAGACTCCGACACCAGGTCGTCCAAAACAACGAAAGTTTCGAGGGTGGAGGAGGAAGTGGTGGCGGTCGCGAGGAGAAAAGGGTCTTGCAGCGATGCTGTTAGATTCCTTGCTCTATGTAGGAAATTTAATGATGATATGTGGTGGTGGGGCTGTGCAAACAGACATACCAGTGCACGCCTTTGCCTTGCCTTGCCTTGCCTACTTGTCTAGAAACTTTGCGTTGTGGAAATGAGGTTGAACATTGAAGGAGGCGGTGAAACGTGCGCGAGTAAGATGGGAGGATGGGAGGAGGAGTGAACCATGTGGTGCGGGAGGTAATAATGACAACATGAAACGCGTTGGTTGCGACGCGCGCTACTCGATTGTCGGATTAAAAATTAAAAATAAAGAATCATTCATCAACAGGGCCTGACCGGGAATTGAACCCGGGACCTCCTCGAAATGACCGAGAGCCCTAACAAGGAATCATACTACTAGACCATCAGGCCGTTGCAAAGACTTCCCTAAGAAATGGATATAGTCAGTCGGCGTCGATTCGGGATGTATACCCAGTTCTTGCCCAGGTCGTAACAACCTCATAAATTGGGCACGGCCGCTGTACTTCCACACATTGGATTTCTTCGAGAGCCAAAAGAGAATGGAATCAGTAACATCGTTCTGAGTAGCTACTCTAGAGAATGCAAGCCGACGCGGCATACTTAAGCGGGTATCTCTCCCGACCAATACCCCCATTCAATTGAATTCAACCTATCGAAATTGGGAGGAAGGTCCAGAGGAGTCGAGTCGGATGAAGTTGGGGTCATCAGCGAAGTGGAAAAGATACAAGAGGACGATGAGGGAAGGAACTTACCTTCGACCTTCGTTTCTGACACGATGTGCTTAGGCCCTGTGTCGTTCAGTTGACCGCAGATGGAAATGTCCTGCAAAAGGAGTGCTTACGGCTACTCTGCCAGCTGCATTGTCGAATCCACGGATATCCTCGTAAAGGGGTAGATTCACAATAAAAGAAACGTCGCATTTTTGAGAGCATTTGGACTTGAAGAAATCCATCCATAATCAGATGTTGGCGCAGAGGAGGTCCTGCAGAACGAACTCAAGTACATATGCACCCTCCGACCTACGGAATGGCCGTAAAACAGGTGAAATATGGATTCAAAAAGGAAAAGTAGAAGCCAAAGTTGCATTAGTTTTCTGGCTGGATCCAGAGAGAGTTTCTAACCGCGCAGGCTTCCACAGATTCCGAGAGTAGGAGGGTTGTCGGGATTGGGAGATCGTACTTAGCCAAAATTCAACGCGTCTGAGCTGCGGGATGGCGATCCAGCCATTGACATCATGGCAGTCAGGAGCCTGATAAGTATTGACTTACCCTGATCGTCAGAAAAGGTCGGTTCTCACAGTCAGGAAGGCGTTCCCGCGGTTAGAATGTACATACAATGTTGAATCCTGAAGGCCTGACTCCCTTGACCTTCTTGACAGAAGTTAAGTCGACCCAAACGAACAAGCGATAAATGGTACGACCTCACTTCCCTGATGCTTCCATACCCTCAGTCTAGTACTAGTCACTCCGAACGGATCTCGCCGCACAAGAAAGCATCGACTCGGAAATCGCACGACATGAGAAAATCATTATTTCGCTCAAAATTCGCCGTAATGCACTTGCCGCGATCTGCCAGCTTCCGCACGATGTGATATCGTATCTTCTCCTCCAGATAAAACAGCTGGGCGGCCGTGAGGAGTGGACTTGGCTCAAAATGCAGGGAGTGTGTCGTTTCTGGAGGGATGCGGCGATGAAGACGCCTAAGCTTTGGCGGCGGTTAAGGAGACGTAGGTTGTCGCTGGAGCGTGTAAAGTAAACAACCGGATATAATCCTGCCATGATGTCTGCGTGGGTTTGGGTACGTTGATGGACAGAAAAGCAGGCTTATCGGGCGAGGTAACCTTCAGGTTCCTAGGGAATTCCATGGAGACGTGGATCGGAACGGCTGGATTGGTGAATGAGGGGGTTCGCGAGATAAGATGACATAGGTGTGATAGGCTCGCTGGTGGATCGCCCTCGTAGTGGGATAAGTCGAGATCAGCATGTGTCACAACGGGTAAATCAAGGTGGCCCAGTAGGAGCTCGTAGGAAGAGTGACAACACGATATATGGATGGCTTCGAGAAGGGAAAGTGTGACGGTGGAAAATGTGTGTTTGGCGGAAGAGGGGTTCGAAGCGAGTGGGGTAGGAAGCGCGTCAAGATCGAGTGATTTGAGCTTGGGTGTTGATTTCAGAACGTGCAAGAGCACTGCGACGATTTCTTCGACGGGTGTGTCTTCAAGAGATACTGAGCATTGAGAAATTAATAATTCTTGGAGGTTCGGAAGGGCAGGGAAGTTTCGTAGGCATCGTACCCCCGAAAGGCGTAGGGTCTGTAGAGAAGGCATGCTGACGTCGAATAAGAGTGGGATGGCTTGGGGGTTTACTCTCCAGTTGCCGTCGATGTTTAGGACACGAAGCTGGGATGCCTCTGATCCCACGGCGATAGTTTGTAGAGTGCGTCGAAGGCTGGAAGATTCAGAAGAACGATCCTTGAAAGTAAGTGCCGCCATTCGTCCCACCTGTGACAGAACACGTTCGGTTACCGTCCAGAATGGGGCGTCCAAGTGTGATTGAAGATGGGGCGCTTTCTTATAGGGCGGCGACAAAGTGACGTAGAGAGGGTGGGAGCTCGTTCTCTCCAGCATAACTTCAGCGAGCGAAACACACCCAGGAGGTTCGGATATCGAGATGTTAGAAATGGACATATGCTCTCTGCGTAGGCGAGGTCATACGCCCGTATCACCAGTTGGAGGTCCTCAGCTTCAAGTTCTCGTCCAGGGAGTGGTTGCTCCGCGATGCCTTGAAATCGCTGTTGAAGCCTTCTGGGGACGCCATGCCACCGTGTCCGTGTCTCGAAACGATAGAGTTCCGCGTTCATTTAGAGGATGATGCTATACCTGTATTGGAATCTGTTCTGCAAGAACGTGTCCGATTTGGGGTGCCTTTCAAGAGGATTCGCGTGTTCCAGGATACCAAGGTTCGATGGTGGGAGGATTCAATGTTCAACTTTAGGGATTTGATCGAGGTTATAGAGAGATAATTCGGTAGAGATTCAGTAGACAGGGTGAAGTCGGAAATGACTCAAGCCCAGTAGCCGTTGCAGCCTTTTGTTCTCGATAAATATAGGGAATGATCTATTTGGACTCAGTTTCGCGGATACAAAGGTGGGGAACGGGGGCCAAGGCACCGAATCTACGCGAAATTCTACAAAAGATCAGTGACGGATTGATGAATCTACGTGGGCCAGTGAGAAAGCATATTCCACCAAGAGGTGGTGTCGATTAAGTAAGAGGCTCCTCCTTTCCGCAGACGGATTTATGGTACTATCACCATGATTTGAATTAGCAAGAGAGGGCAAGGGATGACGAAGAACCAACCTTCCAATCGTCCTTCTGGCAGTCCTTGCTACAGTATCCTAAACGCGATGTAAGCTGACTTGGTCATGAAAGAAGAGGATACCTAACGTACGAACGGCACGACACTTTGAACATGACATGGAAGCTCCTTTGACACCGCACCCAGCACGGCACGACCTCCTCAGCTCATCATACCTCAACATCACAGCCGCCATATCCAACTTCATTTCAGACACATTCCCTCCCCTCTCCTCATTAACCTTCGCCTTCAACGCCGCAAATTCCTCATTATCCTGAGCTTCCCGAGCTCTAGCAACAACGTCATGTTCTTGTCTCCACGTCTCGAGCTCCGCGTCGAATTGGGGTGTCTTTCCGGTGAAAGATACGTCGGCAAGGGTGCCGTTCCAGTATGTGTTGTACCAGATAGATTTGGCGAAGTCGGAGCCTTGAGCATCGATCCATGACTTGGGCCCAGCCCACTGGCTACCCATATCGGACGTAGAGAGACCTTCCCAAGGTCCAAAGCGATAGCCTTCCTCAGGTGGGTCGATACGGTAGCGAATTCCAGGCATAGCATACTGTCGTTCGCGATTTAGAAACCCAATCTGTATATACGAAGATGTCAGACACGCGCGACTCAGTATCCCGAACGCGTCTTCCCGTTCCAAGCCATTCGAAATAAACGGGGCAACTCACCTCGATGCGTTCCTTCTCTCTCCTAACATATATATTATTCCACATGTCAAAGGAAGAAGCGACCTCCATGGAGAACTCGGGGACGTTCTCGATGTCGAGCAGCGTTTCCAAGATGTCGACTCGGTCCATCTTGTACAGAAGCGTTGCAAGGCCACATTGAGCGGTAATCGGCGGCGATTTGGGATGTTGCCCCTCTTCGTCGATGCCGGTTTTGATGATTTTGGGGTAGGAATCCGGCGCGTTGGCCGGAAGGAGAGGATGGTCGAGAAATCGGACCTAGAGGAAGGTAGATGTGAGCACAAGGGCACAGGAGACCGTGCAGTGGTGCACGCACGACTCCAAACATGGTATGATGGTGGTGCGTAAGGAGAGAGTGAGGAATACGAAATTGTGGACTTCGCCGAAAAATGAGCCTGGTCAGGGTTTCATGACAGGAGAGCACGAGGTAAACAGGAGGATCGACAGCCCGCGCGTAAAGCAAAGCGCTTGAGCTTCAGATATCGCAATAATTGGCTACATACTAGTAGCACTTCATGATGAGCTGTAGAGTACACATAGAGTAGACGTTTAGATGTATTGCTCCATTCCACAGATGGACTTGTGGTACTAAAGTTGCAGCGTCAGTGACACAGACTGGTCTGATGTAACTTATGGTGCTAACCTTCCAGTCGTCTCGTTGACACTCTGGGCTGCAATAGCCTGTAGTACGAGGGATATAATGGGTGAGTAAGATATCATCGAGGTCTTGGCCTACTCACGGACGTAACGACACTTTGAGCACGTCAAAGTTGGCTTCTTCTCACCACACCCGCCGCGACACACGCGCCTCAAAGCTTTCAATCGCCACATATCATAGCTTTCCCCAGTTCTCTCCCTCTCTGCCCGGCTCCCTTCCTCCATCTCTCTCTCTTCCGCAGCTTCGTCTTCCCTCATCCGTTTCATCCTCTCCGCGTGATCAACCTGCCATTCGTCAAACTCTTCGTCGAATTCTTCAGTTTTACCCGTGAACGACAAGCCCGTGAAGGTACCGTCCCAGTAAGCATTAATCCAGATGCTTTTAGCGAAATATGTTCCCTGTCCGTCGATCCATTCTTGAGTCCCACCCCAAGGCTGTAAGTTGTCGGATGTTGCGTAGCCTGTCCAAGGGCCGAAGCGATACCCTGGAGCAGGTGGACTAATACGATAGCGAACGCCAGGCATGGCCTCTTTATCATTTTCGACAAAGCCAACCTGGATTTCGACTCGTTCGATCATTCAGTTCGGGCGGACGCAACATCAATGAATACTACCCACCTCGACATTTCTACCCTTCCTCTTCACATAGATACTCAAGAATGACCTGTAATGGGACACGATCTTCAAGTAAAAGTGGTCGACATGATCTACATCAAGCAGCTTCTCTAGCAAGTCTAGCCGCTCTATTTTGTGGAAAAGAGTAGCCCATGCGCATTGAGGTGTGATCGGAGGCGATTGAGCATGCTGCCGCTCTGGATCAACTCCAGACTTGACGATTTTGGGGTAATCGTTTGGTGCGCTGGCTGGGAGGAGAGGGTGGTCGAGAAAGCGGACCTAAAGGGGATTACAAGGTTAGATTTCAAGTGATTTTGATAGCCATTTGGACGTACAACTCCGAACATAGCGATGATGTCGAGGTTGAGATGGCGGTCACTGATAAGGCGGGGAGAAGTTTCCCACCGCGGCTAAACCGCGGAGACGTTGGATGCTCAGGGTTGGGGATCTAGAGTACGACAAGGGAGCCTAAAGGAATGACCAAGGAACGATGTAGAGGCGACAGCGATATGAAGGCGGAACGAGCACGACACTGGGATGGACATAGAGTACGTGTATGTATCATGGGAGTAGATCATGAAAGGGGATGAGATACATGGCGTAAATGGTAGCGAGGGCGTAAAAAGAAGAGTGGGATGTGGGTACGGAAAGGCCTCGGGAAGATACTCTGCAGTACAATGTCGAAGGTAGAAGAAAAAGGATACATAAGGGAGTAAGTCCGTGTTAGAAAATAGAGGCGGACGACAAGATGTAAGAACAGAAAGGGACAGGAAGGGCAGGCTGAATAGAGGAGGGTGGGGAAGAGAGTGTCCATATATGATGTGCATAATGATTGCCGTCATGGGGAGAAATCAAGTCCACTTCAAGTTCTGATCGCTACGCAGCCTGGGGACGAGAATGCATCAGGAGCCGAAAACACATATACAGAGAGATGAAGACACACATTGATAATCGCCACGGATAACCACGTCCACGGCGACGACTACGCCAAGTTCTCCCTTCGAGCCTTCTCTTCTCCTTGCTCCCAAACGACCTTCCACTTCTTCACCAGCGCCTTCGCCCTCCTGCGAAACTGGAATTCTCCATCTCTTAGCACATCCTCGCGCTCAAGAGCGGAGATTCTCTTCATGGTTCGGAGTATCTTGGACGAGTTGAGGGATTGATATGTCATGCCCCCAGGAGTGATATCGCTGTAGGCTTCGATGGTGTCAAAGAGCTCGTTGAGAGCTGGCATAGCCTAGGAAGGCACGAGGAATGAGTTAGTGAAGATACAGCCTGAGAAGATGAATGAATATGTACTCGGCGTCTCGTCCAACTCGTCCCTCCACATCCTAACCTGGATATCTGCGGCTTGCTGGACCTCCAAATCTCAAAAACGTCGCCCCCCAGCCCGACTCTCACTTGTCCCGCCACTTCCAGCTCTCTCATCCACCTCAGTCCCGTCGCCTCCATTAACGTTCCTTCTCCCTGACAGTCCGCGACTGAAGACGTACTTGTTGAGCTAGCTCTCCGTTCTCCTTGCGCGTATCGTCAAAATGAGACCGAAGCTCAGAAAGAGCGTCGACAATTTCGGAGCGCTGAGTAGCGATGACGTCCCTTTGCGAGGTAATCGCACGGACCCAGCGGGTAAGTTCGTCACGCTCTTTGACGGTGAAGTCTTGTTGCGTGTAAGCATCTTGAGCACGCTGGGAGACCTGACGGTTATCCAGTTCTCCATCGAGATCCGTCAATAGCTTGTTGTGCTCCTTGACCAGGTTCTCCGCCTCCGAAGAAACCACCTGAAGCCGTTCAATCATCACTTCTTTCTCCCTCTCCAGGGCGTCGTTTCATTGATGGAGCAGATGGAGGTCTTCAGAAAGCTGCGTGTTCTCCTTGACTTCGACGTCCCATTCTGCCCGTAAGTCCTCCAGCTGCGATGAAAGCTCGTCTTTCTCGGCAACGAGCTCGTTCCTACGACGCGCAGCTTGGTGGAGAATCATACGGAGGTCATCGTTCTGCCGTGTTGCAACATCGTTCTGACGAACAGCATCTTCAAGCTTCCTCAGAGCTCTTGCTCCTTGAGTGTTCCAGGCTCCGCAGGCATCGGTTGAGGGGTTGATTCGACATTGGCACCCATAGACTCGAGCGTCAAGCCATGACTGACATTGCGCTTGAGGGGTTGGTAGAGAGCATCGGAGTCGGGTGGAATTGTCACAGCAGCGAACTGGGATGATTGGTTGACCAGTACAATTTGAGCAAGTGGAAGCTGGTGAGTGGTGCCATCTATCATGATCCCAAGCACAATGTCTGACTGCCGCGCAGGGAGAGTATGAGCGGGGGGGCGTAGGCGCGTCTTCAGAGGGGACACGAGCAGGCGACGGCGACGGACTGGCTTCATCGGCTTCCTTCATTTCCACAGCATTTCCCCCCTCTACTCCTTTATTTTCTTCGTACGTTTCCTCCCTTAACTCATGAACAATCACCAATCCCCGTTCTTCATCATCAAAGACTTGCGTATATGGAGAGACCATCCACCCCANTCAAAAAGGGCCGACTCCGCGTGTCCGGAGGCGGTTCAACGTGTAGTACCTGCATATTCAGACAGTGTAAGTCTTAATTCGCTAGAAAACATCGAAGTGGAATGTGTACCATGGTTTTCTGCGTCGATATGGGTCAGCACCGATGCCTCGATGCTAGAGTCCTTAGACGCGTCATCACGGTGGGCAAAGCGTTCCGCGGCGTCTGAGTAAGCTGCTGTGGTTGGACGTGATGTATCCTGAGCGATATTCGACGCGTCTGGACAGTGAAAAAGCGAAGGGATGGTGTTCCAGCCGTCCAGGATGGACATGATGACGGCTGAGCGAGGGTATGACTTATCCCAAAATGAAAAGATGGGAGATTCCCACAGTCAGTAGCGAATGTCTTCTCACGGTCAACCTGCTATGTCATTACTGAAGTAGTATTTCTTGAATTCTCAGATCTCAGCTCCGAACGGCTACGCTTTTCGCAACATTAGGCATCACTGATTCAGGTTCTCATGAACGTCTCAAGACCCAGAATATCAAGCACCAAGAGCGAATACCACAGAGGAGCAGGGAAAAAGTTTACTGGTTTTATCACCATCCTTCTAATAGGCTCTCCATCCCAATTAGCATTCGCGGGTCCGAAAACCGGAAAGTTCAATGTTTGGAGGTAAGCTATCAAGGAGGGCGGATCGAATGGCAGATATAAGTAGAGGAATAGAGGTAGATAAGATGGAGAACATGGTGACTGAGGGGAGAAAGCACTTGAAAACAAGAGTGCGTCACTGATGCTCGAGATACCAACACCGTCCCTTGCGGCTCTGGTCGCTGGACACGTCTGAAAACTTTGGTCTCTAGTAAGGAGGGTCTTGTCAAGGCTAGAGAGGCGGAATTGAGCTTTGAGCACCATCCCAACGTTGAAAATTTGAACCTCGCGACGTCCATGACCACGACCTTGATTGGAAACACGGCTCTCGAAATCCAAGGTCCCTCCAAAGAGGAGTATTCATGAGCTGTATACTTAGATAATTTAGGCCCTGTCTTTCTATTGGTCCCTCCAACTCGCGTTCGGAGATCCAGTGGTTGCAAACAAGTTGCAAACCGGGAAGTTCTCGAATCCCCCTAGGTAGCTCCTATTGAAAGAAAGCTTAAATATGATTCTTCTTCCTTTGTCGTCATCCAATCTCTTCCTTCCTTGCCATCGTTATCTCAGTCTCGATCGTCATGTTCGGAGTCGTACGTCCAGCTCTGGAGTCTGCACTGACCCCAGCTGAATCATGGTTTGTTGCATTAGGTCCGCTTTCTCGACCATCCTCTTCTCCCTGCGACGGCGCCGGATGGGTACCCCAAAATCATCAAATCCGGCATCGATGAGGAGAGCCAGCATAAAAAGTCGCCACTTATCACCCCTCAAAGTGGCCTGTCGACGCTTCTGTATAAGATGGACCGTTTGGACATCCTGGTGAAGCTGCTCGACGTCAAAAACTCTCAGGATTTCTATATGAAGATTGTACCGCCAGATTCTATCTTTCAAGAGATTTATGTGCGGAGGAAGAATGCGAACGTTGAAGTGAGTAGTCTCCACGGCTATGAATGCTAGTGACGCGTTGATTTCATGGCTCTCATCCGAATGGGTAGGTTGGCTTCAAGGATCGCAAGGGCGCTGAAGCGATGCACGGTGTACGATATCGCATTGAGCAAGCCGTTGACGGGTATCGCTTTGGACCCTGGGTAGGGCTTGCTACCTCCGACGCCGGTAGCGCATGGGGTGGAACAAAGGTTTGGATCGACGCTCAGGGCTCGGGTATAACCAAAGCAATTTGGCTTCATCGTTACTGGGACGGAACTCTCGCGGACGTAAGCTTCACCGGTAAATCAGTCGAATTCGACAAGAAGTTCAAGCAGTGGAAAGAAGAGTACGCGAAGACGGTCAAGGCGAGGAAGGAGAAGGAATCACAGGAAAACGAAACGCTGAAGGCGAAGATAAATAAGGAGAAGGGAGGAAAGTTGGGGGACTTGGATCTAGAGGTTGAAGCAGGTATGATCAGGTACAATGAGTCGAGGAAGATGTGTCGAGCTGGCTGTGGCATTGAGGACGCTCCGTTGACTTGTACGAAGTGTCGGGCTGTTCGTGAGTACGTCCTCTCTTGTTGTGATCGTCGGGATTAACTATAATTCTAGGCTACTGCGGTAAAGACTGTCAACTCGACGATTGGAAGGCGAGTGGGACTTATACGACTTATTATTGTATTTTCCACCGCTAATTTGTTACCCCTTAGTTTCACAAGTCCGTCTGCGGACAGGAAACAGCGCTGACCCCAACGTAAGCGGGTGAACTTCCCCCAAACCTACCTATCATTGTACAGTGATCATACCAGCGTGGTTGGAGCTGAAAGTTAATGAAGTCAATTACAACGTCGAGCCACATGCATTTGTCTGCGATCGCTGCATGTAAACTGAAGAACNAAAAATTATATGAGCTCGAAATCCACCCCATATCGTCCCCTCATTCGAGTGTACTCTATTCCCTCTCGAAGACATTCCGGGATGGTCTTGTTATCATTATAACGCCAACACCGTAAGTACCACTCAGGGACGTCGCCCTAGAAGTCCGTGACATACGTAACTTCGAGAGGTCTCCCCATCACTGTGCGCTGTGCCATAATAGCGTCGAATTAATCATCTAGTTTGTCGCTTTGGAGGTAGCAATCCCCGTTGAGAAAGATTCTACGCAGATAGGGAAAATGAGTAGGTTAATCGTAAGGCTCTTCTTGACCCAGAGCATCAATTATCGTATCCACATTGACCGGGTCTACGTGGACGGATTCGATGACATCGAAGAGTAATACCACGCTACGCCAACGGGCTTGGTTTGGAAGGCCACCTTCAATGTGGAGAGAATTGACTTTCGTGAAAGGCAGCGAACCGCAAAGGGAGAGAAAGGCGTTGACATTAGGGGGTGTTGGTATTGGAAGGGCCAGGAATACGGAAGTATGATTGTAGAGTAGAGAAGTTACGCCGAGTCCGAAGTCCGCGAGAGTCATTCTATTTCATTGAGGATATAAGCAATGTGTAGAGTATAGGGAGAAGAGGCGAGCCTTTTTACATTTAGATGCTATTGGATACAAGTGGAATGTCAACTATTGGTGCACCCGCACGATTTTGCCTATTTCTTTCCGTTGGCGTATCATGGCTTTGAATTTGCTGCTCAAATGAGAAGAGCTGTAGCTATCCCGAAGGAAAAAGATGTCAACGAGATTTGCGAAGCGAAAGGGTGTCTTCGAGGGATCTTCGTTATACAGCATATCGTCGATCAGATTCATGAAGGGGTAGGAGACGTGGAGCGCTTGGATTTTTTCGAATAGTGGAAGCGATATCAATCGCGACCATGGTACTTCTGGCTTCATATAATCGCTGAGATGTAGGGATGTAACTTTGGTGATAGGCAGCGATTCGAATAGGCGAACGCAAGCGTCGGCATGGCTCTGAGTGACCATGGGAAGGGTGAGGTCAGTGTATTGCTTGATAGGTGTCGAGATGCTAATGTAGAATTCAGTGGTGGGACAATAGCGAATCCCTAAGGTCAGGCTGTCGATGTATTCTATCCCTTTGAGACGACGGGAGAGAAGGCTTCGCAGCGATGCAGCCCTCCACGGCTCTGTGGAGGGACCTTGTTGAGGGGGAAAGTTGCATAGATAGAGATAAATGTATGTTGTTGGCGCGAGAGTGATGAAGTCGAACATGTTTAGGGGTTTGAAAGTCGACATGTAGATCTGTAAGCTCGCCAACGATGGTAACGAAATCTGTTTAGTGGAGCAGGGGATGTCTTCATCACTCCGAAGCCCGCAAACGAAGATGCGCTGGAGCATGGGCGCGTTTGCGAGAACTTCGAGGAACCAAGTAACGGTTAAGAGGCGAGTTTGTAGGGTGAGTTCGGTTAGCTGCGGAAGAAGCGAGAATCGTGTTGGGATGAAGATGCTGGTAAATGCGAGGTATCGGAGAGATGGTAGATCCCTCCAAATCACGTCTCCAGGAAGACGGGAGTCTCGGTCGTTTTCTTCATGACGGGCTTTTACGACAAGGCACTCGAGCAATGGTGCGCTAGGTTGTGCGAAGGAAGAAAAGACCGAGGCAATTTCCGCAGGGCTGTAATCAAACATTCTCAATCGCTGGATGCGGTTACTGTTTGACATCTGAGCTGTGAGGCCTACGCGCTCTGTGGTCTGAGGCAACTTTCCGTCCAAGAAGAGATCGAGGGGAGCATCCTTTGACCTCAAGAATGATTCCTGTGCATAGGGGAGACTACTAAGGCCAATTTTTGACCAGAGTCTGGGTGTATCAAGAGCGACTTGTCGCCAACGACGACAGACACCAGTGTTGCACCAGTGACGTTCATCCAGTGAGTCCGGCCCATCACAGTACCATCAGGAGGCTCTCGACTGAGAAATATGCTACTCAGGAGCTCGTCCGGTATTGTGTTTATGGGATTATCTTGGAGTTCAGTAAGGGACTATCGACTATGTGGTAAGGAGTCTGGTGAAAGTAGGTGCGTCAGGCTCATGTCCGTTTTTGGTCCAACTCATGTACAAAGCGAGTGGCGGTGCTCTCGGTTTGTACACCGGCCTTTTCACCAACCTTTCGTCAAAGACCATCCCTCTTTTCTCAACTTGCACCCACTCTGGATCAGACCAACGACACGCGAACACACACACAGAGAGAACATACATACTCTGCAATGAACACTGGACCTTGAGCTTGATATCCCAGCAAAAACAACCTTGAAACTTAGAAAATTTCTCTCAAATTTTATTATGCTCGACGCTTGCCTCTTGCGGAGGTGAGTCTTCGACGAATTACTCGATGAAAAGTCAACTGATTTTCTTTTGGTACCAGACCAATCATATCTCTGATGAGACTATACTAAAGGTCTCTGCTCGCCGCTTGGTCTTCATCCCAGAAGCATGCTGCGCTTCTCCAACACGTACCCAGCGTTTCCGTCTGGTCGTCGGCTATCCCTCTTCCCAGCGCACCCGGAAATGGTTCCAATTACTTGCGTGCACACCTACCTTCGAGAATCAAGTCGTCGCGCTCATGATATGCAGGCTGGGGACAGAATCAACCCATCCGCTTGGACCGTGAACGATGGGAAGGCTGGGTCGTTGACGTACAGACGAAGGAGAAGGCGGAAATCGTTGGACTCTGGTTGCCGGGTTGGTGGGGTTTCCAAAAGTTGGGAAGGAGGTCGAGGAGTAGGAGAAGGTGCGGGAGGAGAGCAGGAAGGTCGAAGAAGATTTCACGCAGCTGCAGTCCTCGCGTATGCCTGAAGACCACCTTCAGAGCACCCTCACTATGCTCTCGAGGTCCACCACACGTCTACGGACCGTCTCAAGCGCTATTGCTTCCAACCTTGACCAATGTTCCTCAAATCGTGCTCGATGGCCTTTCCTCGAAAAAGACCATCTGCTCCGTATGACTCATGGGAAACACCAGAGCTGGGTCATTAGGGTACGACTGCGAAGGACACTGCTATGAAGCTCGAGCGAAGTCTGACTTCGTCAAACGCCGGCGATGTCGCTTTGTCCGCTGGGAAGATCCTGCTGCGCATGTGGAATTCGGTGGTGTCGAAGGGTCGAAGGGCCGAAAAGGAGGAGGAGGAGAGGAAGCGGACTACGGAGGAGGAAGAGAGTCTTGGGTGGAAGGTATGAAGAAGACCTAGGCGAACGACCTCACCAATGGCAACATCAACCCCCACTTCGTGATGCCTACATAGATCAACAGCGGCTTACGGATTGGAAATGTCGCCCGGATGCGTAGCACCCTCTTCACAAGGCGATCGAAGTCTATCGCGTTTACCTCCCAAGTCAGATCCTTCCCGTCACCACGCACCTCCCCATCTATCTGCTGAGGATACTCAAAATTGCCGCCATGCCATCCACCTCGTAACGTGGTTCTACGAGGAGATACCTTGCTCGTGCCTCCCGCGAGAGTGTCCTCCGTCGACGGCGCTGAGGATGGAACACCGTCTACCCTCCCTGCTAGGCTGCTCTGCTGTGACGAGATCTCGACGGAGCATATGACTTCCATGCATCCCTTCGTGGTGGAAGATAGCCGAAGGTCTTGTTGGGAGTACGTACTCTCCTGGGTGCCTAGGTGGCTGGTGTGGATGTCGCTTAGGGAGGACTGGGTAGCTGCTAGAGGCTGGTTCGGGTCACATGAACGAGGTGAATTATAAGAGCAAGAGCTTCCTCCGGTGTTCGGGGTTGAGACTGTCCCTTCGCCGTCGCTTTCAAGGAAGGCACAGTTTGAGCCACGAAGAGCTATCAGCAGATGGGACATGGTTTGAGGCAAGAGGATAGACGGGGGAGAATACAGAAATCGCGGCTCTATCTTTCCCCCAGTGTCGGCTGTATCATGGAGCCGTTCGCAACCTAGCATTGCAACCTTGATCTCCGTGCCACAGGTGGCTGGATTCGTTTCTCGGTACCCGGACAACAGACCCCCATCGCGTAGAGTCTATGGTGCGCTAGCGGTATGCTTTGCAAATGGGGATACGATCACAGCTCCACACTAGAAGGAACCCACGAGCATCTCTGGTGATGTTGATTCTGGAGGACGAATGGCAACATTGCCTTGTTGTTTCTATTGGCGTGGAAGAACACAAGGTGAATACTATGGAGGTCAGGATTAAAGGAGGACGGAGGACGGGAAGCGGGATGTTGTCCACGCCTTGATTCCCGGTACTTTCAACGAGATGGATACCACCCAGACTAGAGGCTTGATTGTGCGCTATGCTCATGTCCACTCGAGCACGTACTTAGTAGCACTACAAGTACCGCTCCCTCTGTCCCTACGCAGGTTTTCACTTATCTACTGCAGATAATCAATGGCGTAACGCTCATCGCGACTTCGATAAATCTTTTCGTTCGGTACCTGATAAGGTGACATGGTCTTGCGATCAATCATCACAGACGGGGCCCCTTCTCCTTGTTTACGCCAAACTACTACAATTCGCAAAGCGTGGCCAGTGAAGAACGCCATATCGCCACTGACAAGGGCGACTCTGGGTTGGAATGCTGAATACGGTGAACATGGAGAGCCAGTGGAGGTGATGGCTGTCATTTGCCCATATGCATACCTTTGACCCATCGAGCCCACCAAGAGCTATAGCCTCTTTAGCCTCTGCTCAGTGTTAAGTCCAAGGGGTCTCTTTTTCATTGCCCACGTGTACTTTTTGAGTCATGCGGCATGCGGCGATCGCGTGTTCTTGGTTGGCTTTTCTCCTTTCGCCACTCACCCTCTTACGCCAATAATACTTGTTGCCCCTTCGTATTTAGAATCCAGTAGACGCGCCCGAAAACCAAGCGTATTCACAAGTCTACGTCCTCCAAGACTCTCCCCTGTTCCGCTCAACACAATGGTAATGCATGCTCCTAGTAGACTGATGACATCTCGATCACTGAACGCCTTCTAGGTACACGTATTCACGGACACTGCTTCTCAGAAAATCATCGACCGAGAAATTGTAGTCCTCGAGGTCGCTCTTTGCGCACTGAAAACTCGCAGGAATACCTGCACTGCCGTCGCTCACCTCCCTGACGACGTTCTTTCGTCCATCTTCTTGGAAATTCACTCGGACCCGTCCCACCCTTGGTTTCAAATCAACCAAGTATGTAATCATTGGCGGAAGGTCGCGGTGAATACAGCCCAACTATGGACGAAAATCAACATGAATCATGCCGCGCTTGACTGGTCAAAGGCTCGACTTCAAAGAGCAAACTCAGCGCCGGTTGACGTGAGGTGCTATCTTCCCTACGCCGGGAATGAACCGGACACATTCTGGTCGCTCGCTACTCAGTTGATGAGTTCGGACCACCACATTCGAACTTTAGATCTGCAAACAACGGATTTTGAAGCGTTGACTCGATTTCTTATTGGGAACGCCGCCAACCCAGACGCGGCTTTCCTCGAGCACGTCCAAATATCCAGCCGGCTGGATAGAGACGCGTTACCCAGGCTTGGGAATTGGCTCAATTTCCCGAAGCTTAAACGGCTGTACCTCTCCTTCGTATCGATCCCTACGATCCCATCCGTGCTTGCAAGCTTAACGCACCTCCGCTTGATTTCCAACCATATTCCCGTCACTTCGGTCATCCGAGCTTTGGGCTGCATGCCGGTCATCGAGGACGTCTACATTTCCAGCGTGTCGAATGACGGACCCTCCTACTCAACCCACCTTCCTACCAGCTCTGAAACAAATGAACATCACATTCAAGGATTCCCACTCAGGTCGTCTCTTCGACTCTCTCGAACTCCCGCTGTCAGCGTCGGTTACCATCTTCTTTGCAGGTCTCCGCAGGCAAGACGTCCAACCGATCCTTATCTCCGCCCTTGCCACTCGGCTCTACGATGGCATGCTGGAAATACGGCTCGACCTTGAGGCCGATACTCTCAAGATTTCCTTCGTTTCGGAAGTGGATGGTGGAGAGCGAAGCCTCACTTTCCCGCATTACAAGGACACGACCAACATCGTTTCTATATTCAATGACCTTCCCATCGAGACGTTCACCACACTCTCCCTCAAAGTGTCCTCCCACATCGAGGTTATTGAACAGCTTCTCCGACGCTTTATTCGCGTGAAGCATTTGAAAATTGACAAGTACTCCGACAAGTCCTTGCTTATGAGACTACTTCAAACGGACACACGGTCCCCTCCACCCCTCCGAAAGCTCCAATCCCTGAGTGTCGATTTCTTTCTGGCCGAACACATCTCAGTTCTCTGGGAACTTCTCAGCGAGCGACGAGACCTTGACATACCAATTCAGACTATATCAACGGAGAAATCCAACGAGAAGCATGTCTCTAATCTGCAAGAAGAATTCGGCGTGACGGTGTGCTTCATCTAGTCTATCATTTCGCCTGAGCATCGTAAGATACAATTATTTGCTCGATCTTGGTATTTATTTAACCTCGAACTGACATCATTCCTTAGATTGCTACTCTCCTTTGGGATGATGTCGACGGCTTGAAGTAGAAATACTGATAAATACATAAATTTCATTTACGTTGCGTCTCGTAGATGCTCACTACTTCCTACACCGTTTGTCTACCGACATACGGATGAGATACAACTCCTGCTGATGTATCTGTGTCAAACTCTTCTTCGACTTCCGTAACGATGTTGATCTTCATCAGCAAATCGTCGAGCTTATGGATGATGTGGCGCCACACCTACCATAACTTCCAGACAGCCACAACTTGTGCCTGGCGCCAACTCTGTGTCGCGGCACCACAACGTTGACACGGCTCCCACAGCAATGCCACTTGAGATCACTATGGCACCACGCTGAGACACAGTTCAACACAACTGGTATTTTATTCGCATTCCTACTACTGTACTACCACCATCCGCGCCATTTTTAGCTAGGCCATATGTATCTACCAGGTCAACAAATGTTAGTCACGAATGTTTGCACGACTGTCAGTGATGTAGAGCTGNCTCGTTTTCTTCGTCCGAGTCATCGTCCTCGGCGGCAGAACCCCGCTTGCTGACATACGGCGAGACGGCTACCATGATATCTCTCCACTTCTCGCTCGAAATGGCCATGGTGGAACGCATGTATCGAGCCGCCTTGCCTCCCCATTCATTGTCACTGAACTGGTTATTTACTTCAACACCAGTTTTCCAATTTCCGAGAGCCCGCTCGACCTGACATTTACAGACCGCCGGTTTTGAATTTAGTTCCGTGCGGTCATATTATACAAGATCACTCACCGCAACCGCCGTAAGCGCTAATGCACCGACGGGGTAGGTGGATTCATCCTCCTTGATCTTGATGGTCCGGTTCATATGGCATGCAAACGTTGCAAGGATGAGCGGGCTCAACCAAGCGGCGCGATAGCCCTCCTACGCAGGACGAAGTCATGAAGGTAACCACACACGAAAAACAGTGCACTCACCTCCTCATCAGGATACTTATACAGGAATCGGCTACTCCCGTCTTTGATGTTGAGTAGCAAGCCCTTGACTTCTTCTTCAATCTCCTCCTGACCCAGCTCCGCAAAGTATTCTCCGATCACCTTCAATGCCGTCTTTCCAAATGAAGAGCGCCAGGTTCGGAGTGCGGTACCAGCCTGCACAACAAAGGTAACTGAATCGGCCATCTGAAAAGGAACCAGACAACTTACAACATCCCGTATAGCTTCATGCTCTGCCTCGTGCCCGACATGGGGCAAGTTTTGACGCCATAAGTCCATGATGACCGTTTCGAACTGAGGATGGCTATTGGCACTAAATGGCTTGCGAAGGGAGCCCGCCCAATTGAACATCAAGGGGAGGATTCGACCTTTCCAAATCTTCATGTCGGCTCCTGCCCGATTGCGGTCGAAAGGTAGGGAAGCCGTTGTATATGGTTCCCTCTTAACTTGTGGTTCCCTCTTAACTTGCCTTGTGTTCGAACTGGTGCCGGACTGCGTCTTGGGCTTCGCAACCGAAAGGGCAATCCCCATCTACCGAAGAAGAACAGTGAAGAAAGCCAAATGACTGGGCAATAAAAACACACCTGGCTCGTAGATCGTGCCGCTGGAGCGCCAGCTAAAGGACGGACAGAGGCAGCCTTTGGGTTGAGTCCATGCGTAGGAGCTTCAGTTGCATGGATGTCGTGGTCAGCATCCCTGATGCCCTGGGTCCTTGCTGTAGAGTAATGATGTGAGTTGAAACTGGGGGATGAGAAAGAAAGGATTGAACTTGCCTTGTCCTGCTTCAATATCAAAAGGCTCCTCATCGATATTCACGCTGGTGGGAATCGTCGCACGAGCCTGGGAGTGGTTACTTGCGCCGCGGGGTTTTGCGGGTTTGCCACCTAGAACGATCAATGATATAGATAGCCGGGGGAAATAGAGAGGTTGTAAGCGGAAGCAAATTTTCTCATGAAAGCTGCTCAGCGCTCACCAGCCACAGCCGCCTTCCAATTCGCCCTCAACCCCCCCGCTGGTAGTTGACTCGCACTTCGGTTACGCTTGGCCGCGCTGTTATTGACAATTCTCAAGATGCTCAACGAAATAACAAAACTCAAGCACTTACCTCCCATCCGGCACTGTTCTATCATCATCTGCGACGTCAACGTTCATCTTTCGTTTCCCTCGTGCGGTGGCATTTTCTTCTCCTCCACCAAGCGTCACTTCCATGGGAGTATCTCTGTGAACTCTCTCGCTAACAATGGCGCGGAACGCCGCCCTTGCCTCCACCTTTGATCCTCCGCTCTGGAAGTAAAGAGAGTAAGTCAAGACTGTGTTCGGCAGGTGCACGACAACTTCAAAGTACTTACCTTCCTTTTTATAGGAACCTGCTTGAATAAGGCGGCATCTGAATCATCTGAAATTTCATCGTCACTGTGGCGGGCGACCTTGCTACGCGTGCCAAAGGTTTCTTCCTCTAAGTCGGAATTCTGGTGACTTTCGGGTGGGACATAGTTGTCGTCATCATCTCTGTCATCCCAGCCATCATTTGGGATGGACAAGGGCTCGGAAGTTTCGCGATCGCCAGTGCCATCAAGGTCTTCAAGTGGCATTTCGGGGTTCGTCTCCAAGTCATTGTGGTCCTGCGAAGATCAACGCCAACATATAATGATGCTGGTGAGTAGTGCAAGCTACGTACCATATACAGATCTGGTCGAGCAGCTGAACTTTCCTTAGCTTGATATGCCGCCCGAGAACTGGCCTCGAGTGCCGCAATCGCATCAATCTTCGCCTTATTCCTGCGCATGGCCTCTTCCTTAGCAAGAAGCTGTGCTTGGAGCTTTGTGGATTGATCATGCTCGATCTCTTCAGCGGTGCGTCTTTTTGTTGTGTAGCGGTTGTGAATTTCGCCTGGATGGGAGTTTTGATTGTTTTTCCTAGTAGCCATGCGCTCGTGGGTCATGGCATCGTCGACGTCGGATGCTGGGGCTGTCTGCTTGCTAGGACGAGCCTTTTGTCCAGCCGCTGGTATCTTTGCTGTGGTCGCATCCTTCGCAGGTTTTTTTCGGGGCGGCATTTTGAATTTTGATATCGTGGTTTAAGTTTTTCAAAACGGTGAAAAAATCAAATTCACTGTGTTTCGGGTCTTCCCGAGGTCCCTCTCCCCTCTCCATCTACCAAGATGCTCCGCCGGCTACGCTGTCCACACACAGGCTGCTCAAAATCGTGTCGAGGGCCAGCAGCATTGACCAAACATGTTCGCTACAAGCATTCACAGGCTAACCGCATCTCACGGACACCATCCCCACATCTGCGCACTCCGCCACACCTTACAGCGAATGCAAGTTCTCCGGGGCATTCATCAAATGGCCAGCCAGAGGGTCTTCAACCCGAGCCTCATTTACCTCCTCTCGATGAGCCCGCAGCGCCGCAAGCGGGCCAAACGCCTTCCCGGACTCACCATCCTCACCTTCGAGGAGACATATGTGACGCAGAAGGCCGTTGGATTCCGCCTGATTCCGAACCTCCCCCTCCCGATGCCACTGACAATCCGTGGGCACCGTTTGAAGACAAAGCTCAATTTGAGCTAGCTGATCTTCTTTACCGGAAGGTGAGTATTTTAAAGTGACAAGCATCCGATGTATTGATTAGCTGCCTCCGAGTCCAGGTTGAGATGTCCGCAACAAATCAGGATGACCTCTTTGGTATCCTCCAAGAGATGAATGAAGTCCATGGCCACCCAGCCCCCTTCGTCAATAGAAAAGATATGTACAACAAGATCGACGCGATCCCCCTCGGGGATGTTCCGTGGAAGCGCATCTATGCTCGGTTTCCTGGTGTTGTCAATGATGATGACGCCGAATGGAAAAAGGACGTCCATGAGATCTGGTACCGAAACCCAGATACAGTTCTTCGGAATATCTTAGCAAACCCTGATTTCGATGGCGAGTTTGATTATTCGCCTTACGTCGAGCTGGATCAGAATGGGGAAAGGTGCTGGACAGACTTCATGTCTGCTAATTACGCCTGGGAACAGAGTGTGAGTTTTGTCAATCTTTATAACCGCCCACTATACCTGAACCTTTCTTCTCCCTTCAGACAGCTGTATACCACGCAAACCCGGCTGAGACAGATGGCGCCATGTTTGTCCCGATCATCACTGGATCTGACAAAACCACGGTATCAGTTGCGACTGGTCAAGTGGAGTACCACCCTGGGTACATCTCCATCGGGAACATCCACAACAACGTACGTCGAGCACACCGCAATGCTGTCGTGCCCTTCATCTTCTTTCCAATACCTCCAGGTAAGTGGGATGCTTTCCTTTGCTCATGTTGGATAGCCAGTTGAGCCAGCTGCTTAAGGTGCTCGCAAATACGACAATGACCCCCAATTTCGCGCGTTCAAAAAAACAACTCCACCACCATGCACTGTCAGCCGTCCTCCGTCACATCAAGGATGCCATGTCTGTACCAGTGGTTCGACGCTGCCCTGATGGACACTTTCGACGCGTGATCTTCGGTATTGGGCCAGTCATTTCCGACTATCCTGAGCAAGTTCTCCAAGCTGGGATCGTTCAAGGCTGGTGTCCCAAGTATGTTCTCAGCTGCCTCCCGTTTCGTGCTTTATGACATTTCTCTGTAGATGCACAGCCTTGCCGCAAGACCTTGATAATCGAGAAGACGCAGTTCCGCGAACCCGCGAGTATACTGATGGGCTTGTTCACTTGTACGCGGATGACCCACAATTTCTACGTGATATGTTTGGGATTGATAGTGCCGTTGTCGTGAGTTCCAACATCACCTTTCCGTGTTACGTTCACTGATAATTATCCATTTAGCCATTTACAAACGACTTCCCCCTTGCGGACATCCATGAGACCCTCTCGCCTGATCTACTTCATCAAGTGATCAAGGGCACATTCAAAGACCACCTCGTCGAGTGGGTGCTACAGTATCTAGTCCAAGAACATGGGAAAGCTCGCGGTGAAGCAATCATGGACATCATCGATCATCGGTAAGTCAAATGTTGAGTTGGCTTGTCTGCAAACTTGTTCAATGGCTTGCACTTTAGTATCGCGGCAGTCCCCCCCCTTCCCTGGACTACGACACTTTCCGCAAGGGCGCCGCTTCAAGCAATGGACCGGAGACGACTCCAAAGCCTTGATGAAGGTAACACACATTTGTAATTGCTCATCAATGTTCGACAATGAATTTACCAGCAACATATTTAGGTTTACCTGCCCGTATTGGTGGATTATGTTCCGCTCGAAGTTCTCAACACATTCTCTTCGTTCCTTGACTTCTGTTATCTAGCTCGGCGAACCCGCTTTAACGAGACCACTCTGGCCAACCTTGATGCACGGTTGCGCGATTTCCAGGAGCATCGGGAAATTTTTCGGACGGAGGATGTTCGCAGCAACTTCTCACTCCCTCGACAACATGCCCTCACCCATTACCGATACTCCATTCAGCGTTTCGGAGCTCCATACGGCCTGTGCTCTTCGATCACCGAATCTCGGCACATCACAGCAGTCAAAAAGCCCTGGCGCCGTTCAAACCGCTATAACGCGCTCGGGCAAATGCTATTAACCAACCAACGGCTCGACAAACTGCAGGCTTTACGTACGGACCTGGTGGCCCGTGGACTCTTGACACCGACTCACGACAAGCCAACGGCACCTAAACCAACGACGACGCCTGATGATGACGACAATGACGCTGCCGCAGTTGATGATATGGTTCAAGGCTCAGTGGTTCTTGCCAAACGAAAATGTAAGTTGCTTGTGCATCGGAACCCATGAACTCATATGAAAGTACAAGTACTGATCTCTTTGTAGCGACACTTTACCCCGAAGACCTCGACGCACTGGCAGCGTTTACTGGTATTCCCAACCTCCGCCTTCTCACGCAACGCCTGCTGTACGATCAACTCCACCCAAGTAGTTTCCTACGTGCCGAAGACGTACCCGATAACGACCTCCCCGACATATATTCTTCCATTTCGGTCTTCCCCTCCGCAGTCGCCACATTCTACGCTCCTAGTGACCTTTCTGGTCGCTATGGAATGTACTCCGAACGCCTTCGCTGCAATCCAAACTGGCATAAGCAAGGTCCTCGATATGACTGTGCTTTTGTCGTCGAGGATGAATCACAGCCCGGACTTCTCGGAATGAGTGTCGTCCGCCTGCGGCTACTGTTTTCCTTTTCTTACGATGGCACGACATATCCATGCGCGGCGGTGGAGTGGTTCAAACCAGTGTTACAGCAGCCGGAGCCCAGGACAGGCCTTTGGATTGTCGAGCCTGATCTGAGAGGGCGCCGGCAGGTCCCCTTCATATCTGTGATCCATGTCAATAGTATCCTTCGTGCAGCCCACCTTATTCCTGTGTTTCCTGCTCAACCTCTTCCATCACAGTTCAAGTATCAATACTCCCTTGACTCGTTTCGAAGTTTCTTTGTAAACAAGTATGTTGATTATCACGCTTTTGAGTTATTATCTTAGTTGTAGAATGATTGAACAAAAAGACCGATTGAATTTTCCGCGAGATGTGATGAGGTACATGGGGTAAACAAGGGTACATGGAAACATTGAGCTCCCAGTTAGATGGGACGGTACACTTCTTCGGCGAGGGCATGTTTGAATGTCTTCAAGGCATCCAGCAACACGAGGGCCAACTCAAACGCGTCGTGGGGACCTGAGAATACGTCAGATGTGGGTGGATAAGGAGGTGCTCTCTACTCACCACCTGATCCTGAGAGGAGCGCACAAGCAACACGAATCACCGCACTTTCTACCAATGCAAATTGCGCCGCACGCGAGCGCAGAAGTTGACGGAATGCGTCACAATTGGCATAAACCAATGCCAATTCCATCTCGACAGGGAAGAGCCCCGAATGTGGGTGTGGCATAAGCGGAGGGGAGGACGGAGTTGGCTCTTCGACCATAGGATTTCCCCCACTGGCGGTTGATGGGCAACTGGCAGAGGACTCGACCGGGGAGTCACGAAGCCGGGAGCAGGCCTCGCATAACTCCAAGCCCTGGACTGTTGAAGATGAGCATGATGAGATTTTATATGACACAAAAAGTGAAGATGACGTACTTGAACCTGACTTAGGAAGTCGACCAGCCTGTTGAGCACAAGAAAGTGCGAAGACCAGTGATACAAGGCAGGACTTTGGGTGGTTGGTTGGGGTTGGATTGCTCAGAGGAAGAGGGATCGTGTTTGTGGGCGTCTTGACCGTAGGAGCAGATGGCATTGTGTGGGAGGGCGGTAGGGTGAAAGGGCACTGTACGGAGATGCAAGCGATGAAGCGATGAGATGATGATGGGGTGGAAGCAAAAAAAAGGTGGACGTGGGAAGCTTCTGTACCTATCGTGGGACTGTGGCAGGGTTGTGGCGCCACTAAGTCCAGACCTCCACTGAAGGCCACTGCCTGGCACTCCTGCCACAGTCTCGCCGATTTGCTGATGTTGACTCTGCGAGATGGCGCCGATCCGATCGTCTGTATAGGCTCAATTTTCGAAAGCCGGAACTCAGAGGGGGTAGTACGAGACGATGCTACTGCCATGAGACGGATTCGAAGTGTTATAGCATTGAAGGTAATCCCCTGAGCAAGTCCAATGAGAGACATATTCATTGCAGGCGGCCACAGCGCACCGTGAATAGAAAAGTACTCACCACAACGGCTGCGACAAGCTCAAGCAAGATATGTTGGGCATTCAAGCGTTGGGCGTACAGAGCTAGGAGTAAGATTTCAACGAGAAGCTGGAGGGCAGCCGACTCTACGATGATTCTCAGGATAGGAAGAAGGCGATTCTCTGTGGCCTTGAATTGAGCGGTTTTTCGAGAGGTGTTCCAGAGTCGGTAGGCCATGAGGCTCGTCGTTATGATATTCTGAGCGACCACGAGGACGTAGAAAGACAAGACCCAGCTATAGAGGCGTGCATCGAAGATAGAGATAACGGGGTCGGTTTGGAATTGTGCGAAGCGTCCACAGCACGCGTATCCAGTAGCTAAGGGACACATAAGTGCAAAAAGACAAGGAGCGCTTTGAACCCACGTACCCGTGCTGCCCATCAGAAGAATAACTGGAACCGCAACGACTCTCCATTTCCGATTCCAAATGATGAAGCAACGATAAGTCTGAAAAAGAGCATAATGATCGGTGGTAGGTGGGGGGCTCTAGAGAATACACGAACAGCAGCAGCGTTTCCAAGAACTTCCTGTGTAACATAAAGCAGAGCCTTGAGGATGTGGTGCCACTTTCGGAGATCACCAAGGTATCCTACTGGACCGCCGTCGTCATTGACGTGGACCGGGAAACCTTGGAGAATCCGGTAGCAGTGCATGGAAAAGTGAATTGTCTCGAGGAAGAACATAGCACATCAGGAAAACATCATTTTTACCAGGAGCAGATGGAAGCTAGATAAGATCAAGAAGCTGTGGGAGAAAGGTATCTTGTATATCTAAAATAGAAAAAGCGCTTAAAGTTATGCTTTGTACAAGAGGTATGACAAAGCAAGAAAAAGATGCTGTAATACTTACATAGCGAGCGCCAATGCTTCAAAAGCACAAAAAGCTGGAAAA
>JAPEVF010000529.1:0-31774 GCA_029747585.1 Pleurotus djamor
CCACTCGTAAAACCGATCCGGATCGAAATTCCCATCAAAGTCGAATTCTTTCGAGCGGTTGTGCCGCCGGATGAGGAAGAAGAGTGCGATGCCGAGGATGGCGAGGCCTGCGATGCCTGTAATGCGAAAGGAAGGAAGAGGAGGGAGAGTTAGTTGGTTGGTGTTGGGAAGGGGAGAGGAGCGGAGGAGGAAAGGGAAGGGAGACAAGCGCGTCTAGGCATAAAGGTAGACAGGTCCGTGCGCAGAAAGAAGGAGAAAGACAGAGATGAACCCCACACAAAGTCCATGCTCAAGCGCAAATAAAGGAACCTAAGGCAATGAAAACAAACGACCACCGGTGTCGATGAAGCATATCCAACCAATCCAAACCAACTAACACCACCACCACATCATGCATCAACACGCGAACCTCCCCAAAAATAAGATAAGGAAACGAAAAGCGAGCGCTCGACTTTGAGATTGCACCCGCAACTGAAGAGCCTACACCCCGTTCATTGTTGATTTGTAGGTTGGGTGGAGGACCTTTGCGAGCTCGAGAGTCGATAGGAAGAAGAGAGGCGGAAAGGATGAAATCTGAACTCATCAAGGTAGCGAGAGGGTTCAAAGCGGAAGAGGAACGTACAAAGTCCAAAGTCCAAACGAAAGAAAAGAAGTCCACTGTCTGATACAAAGAGTCCCAGCACGAACGAAGGAAGGAAAGAGGAGGAGGAGGAGGAGACCAACGCAGAGTCCCCGCCGTCGCGAAATGCGCCATCCAACGACGATAAGATTCAGAAGAAAACCAGCCAACACCGATGCAGGACTCGAGGCGAAGCGCCAAGGTTCTAAGCATCATGCATCATGACTGATGCCTGCACGTCCGGCACTTGCGCCAATCATCCAACCATCCAACGACCCAATGAAACCAGCCGATCTGGTACGAGGTAACTCGCAAAAAAGACAGAAGAAAAGAAAGAAGAAATGAATAAGAAGGAAGAAACGATAAGATAAAGCCAGTGGGTGCGTGAAACGAGGCACAAGGGATGGAAATAGAAATGGAAATGGATAAGCATAGGAGGAGAGGAAGGATAGAGCAACAGGTAGAGCGAACGAAAAGTCCAAACACAAAGTCCATATCCATATCCATACCCAAAAAGAGAAACGCAAACCCAAAAGCAAACGCAAACGCAAAGGAAACGAAAACGAAAACGTACCTCCAACGACACCGCCTACAATGGCGCCCGTATTCGAACTCTGGGCATTCCTATTACTCGGATTGACCGCAATCGTGGATCCAGGGGGGAGGACAGACGAGCTTGCGATAACAGTCGTAAAGACTTGTCCATCGGCCGAGGTTTGCCTGCGCGCATATAATAATATATATCAGTATCAACATGAATGAGAAGAGGAGGCTACGCACACAACACTCGTAAAAATGACCGTTGTAACCGGTGTACTAATCACACTGCTCTCCGGCGTTGAAGTTGTCGTCGTCGAGCTCCCGGTATCACTCGAAGGTGGGTTGGTACTCGTCGGTGGAGTGGTCGTCGTACTCGTATCAGGCTGAGACGTCGGTGGTGAGGAGGTTGGCGGCGTCGGTGTTGTTAGGGGTAGATGTATGCGCGACGCGAACTGGCATGACCTGTGCTGTAATTTGCTAAACTGAAATTCGATAGTTTTTGATAGGTCCGTAGCGCCTGTCCGATCTTTATTAAAATTGAGACCGGCAGCATGCCGGCCTCCTAGCTACTACAAGTGACTATGTAAGCGACGAGGAAGCGTGAAGCAGCGTAACAATAACCCTACCACCAGCACCAGCCACGACACCAACACCAACCACGACACCAACCACCCAACCAGCATAACCACGACATGGGAAGAGGGAGTACTGAATGACCTCCTCCCATTCCTCCCTCTTATATACTCAACCACCTCCAAGTCGAGACCTCTACCGCTTTACGTGCCCCTGCTCCCTCCCTCGCCTCCGTCCTCTTGGCTCGGGATATACTGTCCCTCCATCGCTTCCGTCCTCCGAACTCAGCCTGGACCTTGCATCCATCTTCGCCGTTCGGTCCTTCTCTCCGTCTACGTAACCACTCAATTTTCTCAATATCCCAATTTGGTACATCCCTCATTTTCTCAGTTCGCCGCGTTCATTTGTGGTCCAACAATAATAACATTTCAGAAAAGTAGAATACAGTGGTGTAAACTAGGATTGAATACTCTGCGTGGAATTGTTCAGAGTGAAATACAAGAGTAGTAGAAGGGTTCCCAGCTGTTCAAACCGAGAAAATGAGCCGGAAACCGTCGCTTGGAAGTCTGGAAAGTCTTCCAAGTCATTCGGGGCGATAAAATGGCGCCGATTCATATATACATTGTCGTTTTGGGCAAGGGAAAGAGGGAGCGTCGTTCGGGTGCATAGAATCGCGTCAATTCGGTTTGTTGAAACAAAAGAGGGGTCGGGGGAAGAGAGGGAGAGTTGTCGGTTGCATAGACGCAACAAAATGGAGTCGATCTGTATATACATCGTTTGTCAGCCTCAACAACACAAGTGCGAGACATACCAATCAAGGAAGCCCTCCTCCGACGCAATAAACCCGCTTTGATCCGTCTAGACAACAGTCAGCTCGAAAAACGAGACGGAGAAACTTACCTGAACCCTTTTTTCACGGCCAGCCGCTCTCGTTCACTTCCAGTCCATCGCGGGTACGATAAAATGGAGCCGTTCTGTATACTCAACGTTTGTCCTGAAAAACAAGGTGGAGGAGCTTACCTAAACCTAAACTCATCCTCCACGGCTAGCCGCCCTCCTTCATGTACAACAGTCCGTTTCAAGCCGATAAAATGGAGGCGTTCTGTATATACAACGTTCAGCGCGAAAAACAAGGCGGGTACATACCTGAAGTCCCACACGACTAGCTGCCTTCGTTCATGTCCAACGTCCCGTTCCGAGCTTCCCAGGGGCCATAAAATGGCGTCGATCTGTATACTCAACGCTCGTAAGCATTTCCTCCCCAAAATCAAGCTGTAAACGTACCTGAAATCGTCCTTCACGACTAGCTGCCTTCGTTCACATCCAATCCTTCGTTCCAAGCTTCTCGGGGGCAATAAAATGGCGTCGATCTGTATGGTCATCGTTCGTGAGCACGTTCTCTCGCGGAATACACAAATTGGGACTTACTCACGGATTCATCCTTGAGGCGAAGGAATTGCGGGCGGGGGTGATAAAATGGAGTCGATCTATATATACAACGTTATTCGACGGTCCTTCCGGCGAAAGGAAGCAAAAAACGACTTACCAGAGTCCAAACGGCACATGTTCTTGCGCGGAAAGGTGGAGAGTTGCTGGGGTACAATAAAATGGAGTCGATATATACATATATTGCCGTTTGACGAGTCGTTTGGAGAAGGAGAGGGACCGGGATTGCTTTGGGATCGAAACGAGAGGCGTGGGGTTGCTAGGGTGCAATAAAATGGAGTCAATCTGAACAAAAATCATTAATTTCAAGGGAGAGGATGGGTAGCAACTTACCAGCAGTGAACAACGGGCTAAACGGGAGGAGGGAGCGATAAAATGGAGTCGATCTGTATAGATATCGTTGGTTAGCGGGAAATTTCGGTTGAAAAAATGTGACGGAAAACTTACCATCACCCAGGACGCGGATTCATCCTGCCCGTCGAGTCGAGTCCATACAAGGTGTTTGAAAGTATGAGAAAGCAATGTCTGGACAAGGAAATGTCAGTTCTACGGCACGAGAGGGAAATGAAGTTGAAACTCACTCAGAATGTGTTCCCGTAGCGACGATGAACTGTTTCGGGGCAGAGCATATGGGGAACGGAGGGAATAGAGACATAGGAGCGGTAGGAATCGGCGAATAGGTTTGAATGGACATGTTTTCCGTGGTTTCGGGGAGGAGAGCAGGAGAGGTGGAACGGCAAAATGAAGAGTTATGGCGGTGGGAAAAACAAAAATGAAAGGGCAAAGGGTTTGACGGCAGCGTAGAAGCTTCGAATAACATGCGTGTAGCGATAACGGCGTCCAAGAGCGACGAAAAACATTGGGGAGGGACTTGGGGACGTAATGGTAGGAGGACAAGAGGTGGTTACTTCCGAATAAGGGCAATGAAGTTGAAACTCAGCCGCCAGGGGCTTGAGGAGGTTCGTCCAATTTCACTAATTTCGTTGCTCGAATCGTGCTCTTAGGCTTAGAAATGAGTGTATATAGACTACAGATGCTCGTGCATGTCCGAGAGGTAGACAGAAAATTTGTTTTGGGAGAGGATACGCGAAACGACGCAAAACTCCTGGATCTCCTGGATCCCTCCTATCCCCCTTCCTTCTCCTCGATTTGCGTCGTTTTCCTCTTCCACACCACCCATCCTCAGTACCAGCTGCAGAAATAGGCGCCCGTAGTCTACCTACAGTCTACCCGCAGCACTGACAGGCAGCGGAACAAGAGGAACACAGAGAGAACGAAAACAGTACCCTCCTTCTCCTCCTCGTACCATTCACCCGTTCCTCTCGCTTCCAGGTCTCAGTTCGCCGCTCTTGGGGACAGACCCTGAGCGCCAAGACTCCTCGCTTACCAGTTCGCCGCTCTAGGCTCATTCTACAATTATTTTCCAAGCTTCCCAAGTCTCGATTACTCGGAAACGGCGATTAACGAGTCCCTACCTGGAATCCTATAAAGAGGGCTCGAGTTTCGCCTCAAGTCTCATCATCATCTCCTCTCCTCTCCTCTCTCCTCTCCTCTCATCTCTTCTTCTGATCTCTTCTTTCATCACTCTTCTCTCTCCTCTCTTCTCGCATTCTCAAGTCTCTCGCCGTCACCACCACTGTTCATTGGTCTTCACCTTTGTCCTCCAAAAGGTAAGTATGTTTATCTTTCTCGATTTATTGACCATTTACTAATGACTTGCATTTCGCAGATTTCATCATTAACCATTCCCGCGCTTTTTGCTCAAGCCTTGAACGACTCATCACTAATTTGTGACGATGACCTTGTACTCTAGTAAGTCAAGTTTTGCATTATTGATTCAACTCTCAAATCACTTCTAATCATTTTTTCGTAGCCTTCAATGCGACTCTGCTTCTTTATTATTGGTAAGTAACCCCGTTTCTCGCGTTTCATTATCATTTCCGACCGTTCTTATTCTTTTCAGGTTTACTTGAGTCTTTTTCGGCCAGTCACATTTCGGGAACCGTGTAAGCCCCAATTCCGTCCGTTCTACTTTTCGCTGATTATGCTCATTGACCGTCTAGGTGAACTTCAAAGTCTGTTCACCAACTTGGTTAATCAAAAGGTCGGTTTTGCTTCCATCATTCAGACTTGCTTTACTAATACTCTTCATGCATCCGTAGACCTTCCATCCGCCGTCTCACTCACCACTACCACCACCATCATCATCATCATCACTTGCAACGAGCAACCTACTGTCCTCATCGCCGGCGACAGTGTCAAGCATCATACGTACTCGCTTACCCACCGTGCCTCGGCTCGATCACTCCGTCGTACGTCACTCCCTCATTTTCTTTTTCCGTCCTTCTCCATTGTCCCGGAATTAATGTATTAGCCTCTTAGTCTTCGATCACCAACGCCTGGAAACTGGAAGGGATGGCAAGGGCAAGGGTCAACGGAACCGCACTCGGTACGCTTGATCCCATCCCTTCAAGTTCTTGTTCGCTTACCCACACTGACGACATACCGCATCAACCAACGTAGGACCTAGAACCAAACTAAGTACCTAATACCTTTTTTCCTTTCCTTTACCCTGAACTCACCTCACCGCGATTCTAGAGTGGAGCCACCTCCGTCGCCGACACGATCATGAACACGATCATGATCGGAAACCACGGAATCGGTGAGTCTGAGTTTTTTCGTTCCGTTCGCTCACCACTCATCCCCGTCTGCCTACACCTCCCATCCATGTCACCTCCCCTTCGCAGCCTCTACTTCTGGGTTCCTGAGCCACTTCTTGTCCCTGGAGTCTGTTTTCGGTGAGTACTGACTTCATCATTCACTCAGCACATCTTTACTCACCTTGTTTCCAGGGTCTTCCTCTCACCAACGACCTCGAATACACTTACTCATCCCCGTCTGCCTACACCTCCTGCCATTCCAAGTGACCAAGATTCTCGGCAATGGAACAGGGTCGGAATATGTCAAAGGGAGGTATTCTTCGGTGAGTCGCATCTTGAAAATCCAAGTTTCCCGCCAAATGAGCTAAACGGACCGGTTCAGATCGGTGGGGAATGGTTCCTGGATGTCTGAACACGATATTGTAAGTCATTTCATAGCGATTCAATGATCATTTACTCACAAAATCTTATCTTTCCCTTTTTCCCCCCTCCTACCCGAAATCTCACCATAGCCAACCTCAGCCGTAATGGAGCTACACGGAACGCGTAGGACCGCAAGGCTAGACCATCGACGAACCTGATTCGAAGGCTACAAGAACCCGATGTGAGTACTCCTTCTATTCTTGTCAAAAAACCCGAAACTCACGTTTACCCCACAAATCGCAGATTTACAAATCAACATCGATACGCTCCGCGAAACCGGTTATACCCCCATGCTCCCGTATAATTGGACTAGCTACGCCCGAGTTTGCGAAAGGGTACGTCGCCGTTTGGGGGTGTTGGTCCCAAGTCTCCTCCCCGGACCAAAATTACTCATCCCTCCCCACAGTATCATTTCGATCGGTTGCGACTATGCTTCCCTGGAAGGTACGTCATATATCCACAATCTCCCAAGTTCGCGAAAGGCTGACGACGATATTGAGTGATCTAGATCTATTTTTCCCCGAAAACGNATCTGAAAAAGTCGAATTGCCGATGCAATTCTTGATGCGACGACTTGCCGTGTTCAGGCCTCGAAAGGTACGTACTCACCTTCCTTTATCCACCCATTTCGAGGAGCTGACATGATGTTGTCATTGTTGTAGAGGTACCCCTTCCCCGTGGGGAGGAAACCTCTCGTTTGGAGTTGTAGGGCCGAGTTCGAGGTCCCAGAGACCATAGACACTCCCTAACGGACCTATGAACACATAGGTAAGTCTTCGAGCAGCTAGATCATTGATCTTATACTCACCTTTCATCTTTGTTCTCGCAGGACATCTAGATCGCCGAAAACAGATTTCACGCTCGCATGGGACTTGTACACACTAACGACGGATGCATAGGGTAAGTGAGACGGTTATATTTCGTTCTATCGAAGGTTTTACATCGGGCGTATTACGGGGAACGAATGCGTGACAGATCGGGGGCATGTATGTACGGGGAGGAGAGAAACCGCCGCACAACGTCAACGCACGGCTAGAACCCCACGTTCGGTGGGGAAATAGTGATCTAGATGTTAACGAAGTTATTGGTAAGTGTCCCCGATGATATGGAACGGATCCAGACTGACCTTTGAGTTTTTCCTGCTATAGCCGCTTCGCCCCAAATCCAGTCGTTCCCCTTCAAACCGCACCCAACGTCGACGCGAACAGCTATAGGCATGTTCGCGTAACCATTCCCCACCTTACTCCATCGGTACGTCGGTCGGTTCTCGTGTCTTGACCTAACCCGCTCATGTTGGGCGGATTTTTGCAGATTGCCCGAAACGACGCGGAGGAGCTTCAATGGTCGGCTATACGTGCCCAAAGCATATGGTAAGTCAATTAGTAACTTTGTATAACAAAAGAAACGGAGGATAACGAACCGTTGTCAAGTTTGCAGATAGCCGGCTCAACCTACCCCCTCGAACGACTCGCGAACGGCTGGCTGGATCGGTTCCGTCTTCTAGGACCACGATGACGTGGTGGTAAACGTACTCTAGCGCACGCGTTTGACGCTCGAGTGTTGGTTTTCGGGAGTTGGGGTTCCGGGGGCAGCGGGAGGGGGTAGGCATCCAGGGTAATGGCTGGGATGGATGGGGTAGCGCAGAGAGAAGGGGAATGAGTGTCTAGAAGGTAAGGTGAGTCAGTTACATGCATTTTACAGCGGAGGAATGAGATACTGACTTACGATGGTCCTTTTTCTGCGCAGCCGGCCCGACCAACATGGGCGGATATCTCACCAACGCTCCGATGGTTCGTCCTGCCCTTTTGATATGTTGATTGTGTATTGATAGTCTTGCTGTAGCTCGCATCGTTCGAGCCAGAAGTGGAGAGGTTGGTGATGATGTGGGGTGCGGGGTTGTGGGGAAGGGACAGAGTGCCTGACCTTCGGGAGAGGGGAGAGGCTTGGGAGCGGTGGGAAAGTGTTTGGATAGCGTGCTAGAGCAAAGGTGAGTCGTCTGTGTATGTCCTAGAGGGGAGGAACGCACCTTATTGAGTGCAATCATCCCCCAGACTCAGAGCATCCCAGCATGTTCCTACAACGATGACGCGTCCTCCTGCCGGCAAGACTGCTTGGATCGGTTTGTAAATAGTCCAGAAGGGGCAGGGGAACGCAAATCGAGATGCGTAGGTGAGAGGGAGTGGCTGGATGCGTAGGGTGTTGTTTCGACATGGTGGAGATGGACCAAAAGATAGGCGGGCGCCAAATCGAGCGCGCACGAGTATTGACCTCGAAAATTACAAGTAAAAATCAGAGTTTATATACTTTTCAATGCGAATACAAATTATTTGATGCGTGAAATGAGACGAGTAAGGACATGCATTATGTTTGAGTATGAGATCTACCACCACCTCCAGCAACACTCTCATAAGTCGGTGGAATCTCATCTACCTCTTCCCTCTCCCTCCTCTCAGCCTCCGCCTCGGCAGCTTTTACCCTCCCGCCGTCTCTGTGAACTAAGACATTACTGGCCGATGCTTCACCTTCATCAGGGTTCGCAACACCAAGTCTCGGTCCATACCGCTGTTTATCGCTCGTATTCGTTGTAGTCCCATAATGACTCTCACTACTCTCATACCCCGCCTGCGATTGCGTCTGACCCTGAGGTACAAACCCCCCAACGAACGCCGAAGGNCCCCGTACTCGTCGAATGCGACTGTGGATACATCGAATGCGACGTCGACGTCGGCGATCCAGGCGGTGGCGGCGACGATCCCCCATACCCACTCGCATAACTACCCCCATAACCACTCCCATCACCACTTCCAGGAGCGGTGGTAGCGGTGTGAGGTGGTGAAGGATACGGCTGTGGTGGGTAAACACCTGGAGGTCCCGCTTGTGATGGGGAGGAATTGAGGTCGTAGGGATTCGGTAGACGTTGTGGTGATGGAGGTTGTTGTTGCTGTTGCGCATAATGCGCCGCCATCCTCTGTTTCTCCGAGGGATAATACCCTCCAACCGGCACACTCAGTCCACCACCACCAGCGGAAGGAGCAGCGCCAGGAGGTAAATTCTACGGAGAAAAAACATAACGCACGAGTCGAGTCAGTATAGTAAGAAAGAGAGAGAAAAGGAATAAGGACTCACCGAATACGACGACGCATTCGCGTTCGGTTGAGACGGCCGCGAAAGCATAAACGGCGTAACGACGCCTGCACCAATCGTCGAACCAGCCAACCTTCCGCCCATCCCATCATCTCCAAACTCTCTCATCTCCCCACTCAAATTCATCGCGCCCATCCCACCACCACCGCTTAGATGCCCCGAACTACTCAAGGACATCCTATTCCCTCCTCCTCCCAATCCACCACCAACTTCACTCATGCCCGTACCACCACCTCCTCCTCCTCCATACCCCCCACCACCACCTCCAACAGCAACAGGATGTTCATCATCTATATTCGCAAGCCCAACATCCGGCAACGTCCCTCCATCCCTCCCACCCCCAGGCGCATACCTCCCTCCACTCGTAAACCGATCCGGATCGAAATTCCCATCAAAGTCGAATTCTTTGGAACGATTGTGCCGCCGGATGAGGAAGAAGAGTGCAGCGGCTAGGATGGCGATGCCTGCGATGCCTGTGATTTATGAGGAAAGGGATTAGTTTGGGAAGGGGAGGAGAGGAAGGAGGAAGAGGGTGTGAGTGTGGGTGATGGGAGAGGGAAGAGGAGGGGAGAAGCAAGGAAGGACGATCACGTTTAGAAAGGTAGACAGGTCGAAAAAGATAAATACTGAGAAAGCAAGCCGAAGAAGGGAAAAAGGAAAAAACGAAGGGGGGTAAAGAAGGGACAAGGGCGGAAGGGAACAGGAAATGACGACTGCCAAAAAGCGGATGAGCACCAGTCCATGCGTATTGCGCATCGCACTGAAGGTGGAGTACACATCATGCAGTCGCGCAGAAGGTCTGCGCGCAGGTGGAAACACGGAATACGAAATACGGCACGCGAAATAAGGAAGTCAAAAGTCAAGAGGGTAGAGAGAGCAAGGGAGGAAAAGCGAAACCAGCGTGAACCGTAAACCCGGCCATTCCATTCGCGAGGAGGAAGAAGGAGGGTATTAATGAAAAGGAGTAGAAGGAGATGGAGTAGAAGGAAGGGAAAGTCCATGTCCAAGCGCAAACGAAGGCACGTAGGGAAATACAGAAACAACCCACACGAAAACCCCTCACAAAAATAATNAAAACAAAAAGCGAGCGCTCGACTCTGCCATGTGCCATGACAGCCGCAACTGAAGAGCCTGTGCCCACCACCCATACCCCGTTCATTGTTGATTTGTAGGTTGGGTGGAGGACCTTTGCGAGCTCGAGAGTCGATAGGAAGAAGAGAGGCGGAAAGGATAAAATCTGAAATCATCAAGGTAGCGAGAGGGTTCAAAGCGGAAGAGGAACGTACAAAGTCCAAAGTCCAAACGAAAGAAAAGAAGTCCACTGTCCGATACAAAGAGTCCCAGCACGAACGAAGGAAGGAAAGAGGAGGGGGGAGACCAACGCAGAGTCCCCGCCGTCGCGAAGTCCGCCATACAAAGACGATAAGATTCAGAAGAAAAACAGCCAACACCAAACACCGGTGCAGGACTCGAGGCGAAGCGCCAAGGTCTAAGCATCATGCATCATGCATCATGACTGATGCCTGCACATCCGGCACCTGCACCAGCCTCCATGGACTCATCCACAACAGCCGATCTGGTACGAAGAAGGCAACTCGCAAAAACGAAAAACAAAAGNAAAGAAGAAATGAATAAGAAGGAAGAAAAGATAAGATAAAGCCAGTGGGTGCGAGTCCGAGTACGAACTGGGTGCGTGAAACGAGGCACAAGGGATGGAGATAGAAATGGAAATGGATATGTATAGGAGGAGAGGAAGGATAGAGCAACAGGTAGAGCGAACGAAAAGTCCAAACGCAAAGTCCATATCCATATCCATATCGAAAAAGAGAAACGCAAACCCAAAAGCAAACGCAAACGCAAACGCAAACGCAAAGGAAACGAAAACGTACCTCCAACAACCCCTCCTACAATCGCGCCCGTATTCGAACTCTGGGCATTCCTATTACTCGGATTGACGGCTATCGTCGATCCAGGGGGGAGAACAGACGAGCTTGCGATAACAGTCGTAAAGACTTGTCCATCAGCCGAGGTTTGCCTGCGCGCATATAATAATATATCAGTATCAACATGAATGAGAAGAGGAGGCTACGCACACCACAGAGGTAAAAATGACCGTCGTAACCGGGGTACTAATAACACTACTCTCCGGCGTTGAAGTTGTCGTCGTCGAGCTTCCCGTATCACTCGAAGGTGGGTTAGTACTCGTCGGCGGGGTAGTCGTCGTACTCGTATCAGGCTGAGACGTCGGTGTCTGAGATGTGGGGTCTGGGGGTTGTGACGTCGGTGTTTCGGATGTGGGCGTTGGCGTTGGTGGATCTGACGTCGGTGGGTCAGATGTTGGGGGCGTGGGCGTGGTTGTGGGTGTAGGTGTTGTTAGGGGCGGAGAGGATACTGGTGGGGAGGATTCAGGAGGGGGAGTTAGTGAGGTTTCTGAAGACGGTGAAGAGGGAGAAGGGGAAGAGGGAGAAGGGGAGGCCATGGCAGACGTAGGAGATGAAGAGGGTGATGTAGGAGATGGAGGCGATGTAGGAGAAGATGGCGGGGGAGGAGGAGGAGGGGGCTCGGACATGCAGGGACGGAGGAGACGAAGGGGAGATTAACGATAACGATAAAAGCGCAGTCTGAGTGTGTTTTGTGTTATGTGAAACGAAGAGCGAACATGTCGCTGGATGAGATAAAAGCCACACACACACTGCTGATGCTGATGGGCCTCGAGGGGAATACGGGAGGAGAAGCCGCAACTTCCGCACCCAGAAGAAAAAAAAATTGGAAAGGATGGAGGAGCGCTTACCTTGAGATGACATATCGTCCTACGTCACTGTGAATCAACCCAATCAATCCTCTCTGATATACCTGCTATCTCTGCAATCTCTCCCAATGCTATCTCTCTCGATGAGCTCGATGCGTGCGTGCGTGCGTGCGTGCGTCGTTCGTCCGTTCGCAGGATGCCAGTTGATGGTAAAGAATCAAGCTCAAGGTGGGAGTTACGCGGGAACCAGGCTTCTCAGACGAAGCATCCACTCGGGGTCTAACTCTTTCGGCGAACTATACCCGCTTTCCGACCTTCCCGAGCGTAACAGCCTTAAAGCCTATGCCTTATGCCTTTATGCCTTCAGGCGATCAAACAGGAGGTCTTTAGCCTAGACTTTTGCTCCCTTTCGACCTAGGACTCGGACTTGGGATAGATCGTCTCCTGAAACGGCGGCTCTAGCCTCTCGTCTTTCCTTGTCTCGGCCTTTGGGTGATAGGAAGAGCAAAGACACAAAAGCGTAGAGGTAGAGGGGAGAATAGAGGGAGTGATGAGAGAATCCTCAGCGACAGAACAAGCTGGAGAATTGGAAAGGTGTGCACTGTGGAAGAAGACAGCGCATCCAATCCAACCCCCTCTAGAGTTTATCCACCGGTCTCCGGCGTTTCGGCGTCCACTYCCCCATATCCCACATGGCACACGGACATCAGCCCTACCGGTTACCTACTTATGGGGACATCCACATTATATAATCAAGTAACGGAAAATCCGATTGGTAGGAGGAAGGTTATGAAACGTGGCGCCGAACATGCCGAGAATCGAAGCCACCAGTTCCACGCGTAATCGCATAAACGCTGAACGCATTATGCTCCCGCTCCTCGGTCCTCCATCCTGCTCACCACACTACTCCCATACTCCCAAACTCTCAGACTCTCAGACTCTACTTAGACGGTATACCCGTCGGGAGAACAGTTCACTCTCACTCTCTCTTACTCTCCCGAGTCCCACCTCCCCTCATTGCTCAATCCCACCAAGTGACCAACCCCACGTCCCCACATACAAATACGATACTTAGTCTGTGGTGTCATTGTCATATATGATGCGTCTTCGAATTCATATATCTTGTGCTTGTCTTCGTGGATATACTGTACTTATTTATACACGCGTCGTCCGTCGCCTCTTGGAGGACTCATAAGATGAATACAGTGTACACAGACCCTGTCGATGCTATCATTATTTGGTCATTACTTACTTAAATCAGTAATGTCTACATACTCGTTCAACGCAACCGCTCATGATCACAAATCTCACATAGCACTTCTCATCTGCGTTACTTGTGCAAAGAAGTAATAATACTAAGAACTACTATCACTATCATGATGTACATGTATCGTGACAGGCAAGCAACAGGCCAACTGAACGAAATACACCACTCGTCCCGAGACTCGAGTCACATCTACAATCCCGATTCTCTGGTCCACTACTTTGGTGAACGTTGCNTTTTTATTTTTTTATTTTATTTTATTTTATTTTAAAATTTTTTTTTGAATTTTTTTGAGTTTTTTGAATTCGGAATCACCAGACTTCAGTCTTCAGTCTTCAGGTGTGCATCGTGGGTGGATGGTTTTTTGCGGTTCGATGTTTGATGTTTTGGAATTGCATTGATAGGGGTATGGGGGGATAGGAGATCTACATAGGAGAGGAGGGTAGGAGGGTAGGAGGGTAGGATGCGTATGAATACGATGTATGATGTATGATGTCTGATGTATGATGTATGATGTATAGTGTATGATGGAGGGTATATGATGTAAGGTATATGGTATGTGGTGTATGGTATTGGCGTAGTTCGCGAGGGCATGGGATATGGAATGGGATGAATTCGAAGTTCGAAGTTCGAAGCAAGAGATCCACTGTAGAGGTAGAGGGGAGAATAAATTAGAGGGAGTGATGAGAGAATCCTCAGCGCCAGAACAAGCTGGAGAATTGGAAAGGTGTGCACTGTGCAAGGAAGACAGCGCATCCAATGTCCACGCAATCCAACCCCCTCTAGAGTTTATCCACCGGTCTCCGGCGTTTCGGCGTCCTCCCACATGGCACACGGTCATCGGCCTTGCCGGTTACCTACTTATGGGGACATCCACATTATATAATCAAGTAACGGAAAATCCGATTGGTGGGAGGAAGGTTATGAAACGTGGCGCCGAACATGCCGAGCATCGAGTTCTTTGCTGCGCCATCAGTTCCACGCGTAATCGCATAAACGCTGAACGCATTATGCTCCCGCTCCTACAACATGCTCACCACACTACTCCCATACTCCCATACTCCCAAACTCTCAGACTCTACTTAGACGGTATACCCGTCGGGAGAACAGTTCACTCTCACTCTCTCTTACTCTCCCACCTCCCCTCATTGCTCAATCCCACCAAGTGACCAACCCCACGTCCCCACATACAAATACGATACTTAGTCTGTGGTGTCATTAATTGTCATATATGACGCGTCTTCAAATTCATATATCTTCGTGTATTATACTGTACTTATTAATACACGCGTCGTCCGTCGCCTCTTGGAGGACTCATAAGATGAATACAGTGTACACAGACCCTGTCAATGCTGTCATTATTTGGTCATTATTTACTTACTTAAATAAGTAATGTCTACATACTCGTTCAACGCAACTGCTCATGATCACAAATCTCACATAGCACTTCTCATCTGCGTTACTTATGCAAAGAAGTAATAATACTAAGAACTACTATCACTATCATGATGTACATGTAAGTATCGTGACAGGCAAGCAACAGGCCAACTGAACGAAATACACCATTCGTCCCGAGTCACATCTACAATCCCACGGGATGGTTGGTCCACTACTTTCGTGAACGTTGCNTTTTTTATTTTTAWTTTTTTTTTGAATTTGTTTATTATTTTATTTTAAATTTTATTTTGAATTTTTTTGAAGTTTCGAATTTTCGAATCACCAGACTTCAGTCTTCGGTCTTCGGTCTTCGGTCATGGCTCATAGAGTGTGCATTGCGGGTGGATGGTTTTTTGCGGTTGGATGTTTGCGGTTGGATGTTTTGGAATTGAGTCGATAGGGGTATAGGAGGGTAGGATGCGGACCGTAAGTTGCGTATGAATACGATGTATGATGTATAATGTATGATGTATGATGGAGGGTGTATGGTGTAAGGTATATGGTATGCGGTGTGTGGTATTAGCGTAGTTCGCGAGGGCATGGGATATGGGATGGGATGTATTCGAAGTTCGAAGTTCGAAGCAAGAGATCCACTACTACAATACTGCTAGCTAGACGATGACGATGACGTGAACGCGTGCGTTGAAACGTCTAGTCTCACAAAGTCAGACTGTAGAGTACTTAGACGTCGACCGATGTTCGGAAGTTCCTACTGACACAATCTGTGTAGTGTGTAGTGTGTAGAGTAGATTCTATAAAACGTCGTGGGTCTGAATGCTTTGAACGTGAACAAGGGTTTTACCGCTCGAGCGCTTCATGATTACAAAGAAGCGCCTGTTCCCGACGGAGGAAATGATGTTGATGATGAGCGTTTCAACTTTCATCGACATCGTCGGGCGCAGCATACATCTCCATCTGTTTTTTTCCCTCCTTCTTCTCCTTCTTCTCCTTCTTCACCCCCACTCACACTCACACTTACACTCACGGTCACTTTCACATTCACACTCAAGTACTCACGCTTCACGCGCTCACTGCTGCGGTCTGTGTTGCGCAGTCCCCCTCAAAAAAAAGAAAAGCCGCTGCCAAAGCCCAATTACATAAAGGCGCTTCTTACAGGACTACATATCCCCACAACCAAAAACCAAAGAACCCACACGAAACCCCGAACATCAACGTTCAAACGTTCAACATTCAACTCCTCCGCGAAAAAAGCAATACTTTCCGAAGCTTGAACTACTGAACCAACCGAAGACTTGAAGCTGAAGCTGGAGCTACTGAAGACTTGATGTTGGCATGGCGTCGGGTTCTTCATTCCGTTACGGGTTTGGGAGGAGGAGGAGGAGGTGATGGGAGGAGTACACGTGAGCGCGAACGGGATGAAGAAGACTACGAGCTGCTCCTCCCCTCTGGTTCGTCCTCTCCACCACCAACCCCACGGTCGTTCCATGGGTATTCGAATGGGAACGCGCATGTACCGAACGATAGCGTGTCCACCTCCACCTCCTTCTCTTCCTCTTCCACATCTACCACCACCACTTCATCCACATCATCATCATCATCGCACCATGGTCCGGGTTCGGGGTCGGGTTCAAGTCACCACCGCCGCACCCGCTCACGCACCCTCTCCCTCTCCCTCCGCAACAATCACACACCAACAAAACTCCTCCGGCATTGTATCCACTTCCTCACACTCCGCCGGATCCTCCTCTCCCTCCTTGTCGTATCCCTCTTACTCGTCCTGGGGATCCTATGGTCGGGCATCCCACCGGGATTCGAGGACGTATGGGAGTACGAGCGACGCCTGCCGCAGCACCGCGGCCTCTTGGTTGATCGAAAACGAAAAGACGGAGCGGGAGTGAATGCGACGAAGATGGAGGAGGAACATGAATATGAGGGTGTGGGGTATTTGAGGTTTCCGGGACATATTTGGGGACATGGGTTGAATAATGTTCTGCAAGAAGCGTACGTTCCTTCCCCTTCCCTCTCCACCACCCATACACCATACACCATACACCATACACCATAAACTAACACCCCCCTCCCTCCCTCCTCCAGAATCCTCGCCGCCTTCCTCGCCTACTCCGCAAACCGTTCCTACGTCTTCGAAGACTACGTATGGTCGCATACGCCGTTTCCGTATACGCTGTATGATTTCGCGTTACGTCCGGCTAGGTTACCGTGGAATGCGTTTGTCGGTGGGCCGATTGCTGGTGGGGTGATGCCGCCATTCTCCTTCACCTCTTCGTCGTCTTCAAGTTCTTCCTCTTCCTCTTCCTCGTCTTCATCCCATACGTCATCCTCCTCCTCTTCCTCCTCCTCCTCTTCTTCCTCTTCCTCCTCCCACACCACCACCACCACCTCCTCCCATTCCCATTCCCATCCCAAAGCATACAAACACACCCACGCCCCCCGCGCCATATCCGCCCAATACTACGAACTCGTCTGCCCACCCACCCACCGAACCACAATCTCCTCAAAACACGCCCCAACAGACGGAGAAGCCGACGCCCTCATCGCGTGGATGGTCAATGAACTCAAACAACTCGAAAGTTTAGAAGGAGGGAAAGGGAGGTGTGTAGAGGTGGATATGAGTGAGAATGTTTTGTTCCATGCAAAGTGAGTTTCTTTTCCTTTCTTTATTTCTTTACTTCTTCCTCTCCTCTTTCCCGTCTTCCCGTCCTCCCGTCCTCTTCTCTTTTCTCTCCTTTCTTTTCTCTTCCTCTCCTTTCTCTTTCTCTTTCTTTCATTCCATTCTAATTCAACTCAACTCAACTCAATTTCCTTTTCACGCAACCAGCCTATTCGGCTCCCACCGCCTTCTCTCCGTCCTCCCTCCGCTCCTCCGCTCGCCCATCCTCGCACACTTCCAATGGTCTCCCCTCGTCCTGAGTGCGATAACGAGGAATTGGGCGGTGTTGAGGCCGGTTGATCCGGAGGTGGTTCTTACCCTTGGGGCTACTTCCCCTTCCTCTTCCTCTGACGAATCCTTCAACTCTCCCCCGTCAAATTCATCCACATCCTCCTCTTCCTCCTCCTCTAACGAACTAAACGAACCAAACGAATCATCCACATCCTCTAACGAACCATCATCCAACACAAATAACCCCACCACCACCCCCACTATCGACATTGTAACCACCCCACCCCAATTCGACTCCACCCTAGCACTGCACATCCNGCCGTGGGGACTTTAAACGGCACTGTCCGCGGTTGGCGCGGTGGGGCGCGCAGTGGATGGGGGTGAGTCAGTGGGAGGGGATGAGGGATCGGTTTGAGGTGGATGGGTATCTTAGGTTTCGTGGTGATATCGGGCGAGGGAATGATACGAGGAGGAGGGGGGAGGGGAGGAGGTATCCACCGTATGTCGTGCGAGAAGACGACGACTCCCATGTTGGAGCCGCAGACGCCGTTCCTCATGTCGCCGATGAACACGCAGACGAACATGACGATGAGCATGTCGCCGCCGACCAGGATGGTGTTGGGAATGTTGAAGACGTTGGAGATGATATAGAAGGCGCTGGAGATGATATGGAAGGAGAAGAAGATATAGAAGAAGAAGAAGAAGGAGAAGAAGACGAACCTAAAACGCGAGAAGCGCATTACATGAAACATTGTCTCCCCACCATCGAGCAGATCGTTAAACGCGTGTATGCTGTTAAGAGGGAGTATGAATCTGAGCATGCATCTCCCTCTCAGTCTCAGTCTCAGTCTCAGTCTCAGTCTCAATTTGATGGTGGGGGTGGGAGGAGGAAGTTGACGAAGGTGTGTTTTTATCCTGTTTATTCGGTTATTTTCACCCCACCTACCCTTTGCGTTTTTTTGCTTTTTGTGGACATGGACGGACTCCTTCCTTCGTTATATCGTTTCCATCTCCATCTCCATCTCCCCCAGCCGGCCCCATTTCTTNCTTCGTTACTGTTACCGTTAACCGTTATCGTTTCGTTTCGTTTTTTACCCTCCCTTCTCCCTTTCCTTCACCCTCCCTTCTCCCTTTCCTTCACCCTCCCTTCATCTAATAACCATCCCTTCATCTAATAACCATCCCTCTTATCACCCCAATTTACAATTCAATTTACATTTTACAATTTACANTTTTACTAACCCATACTCACTTTTTTTTTGCGTTTTTGCGTTTTTATAGGTATACATCCTCACGAACGGATGGTCGATGTGGTTGGATCGTCTGGCTGAGGCGTTGACGGGGCCGATACCTGATTACGTGCATCCCCGTCCTTTCGGTGATGGTTCCGAAGACGGCGACCACCACCACTCTGATAACCATGAGGATGATAACCATGAGGATGCAGCCCACGACGATGAAGGTATTTCAGGTTCAGGTTCAGGTTCGGGTTCGGGTTTGGGTTTGGGTTTAACTTCAACTTCGACTTCAGCAACGCGCCCGGGGACACACGGTGGAAATGGGAAGGAAGGAAGACGAGGTCTCTTCGACGAAGTCATCTCGTCGTACGATCTGTCGAGGAATTTCGATAAGGAGCAGATGTATGTCGGGATGGCGGTGGATATGGCTGTTGCGGAGCGGGCGGAGGTGTTCCTTGGGAATGGGGTGAGTTTTTCGTTTTTTTTTCGTTTTTTCTTTCCTTTTCCTTTTCCTTTTTATCCTTTTCCTTTTTCTTCCTTTTCCTTTTCCTTTTTGTTTCTTATTCTTATTCTCATTCTTATTCTTATTCTTCTCTTGATGCACGCAAACGCAAACTAACGNTTTTGTTTTTTCTTTTCTCTTTTTGGTGGGGTTAGTTCTCGAGTCTCTCATCGAATATTATACTGTTGAGGATGGCTAGAGGGATGCCGATGGATACGAATAGGTTGCTTTGAGGGTGACCGTTGACCGTTGTCCGTCTCCCTCCCTTCTCGTGGCTCGTACCTCTGCCCATTCTGGTCGCCACCTCCTCCTACTTCGGTCGCCCCCTCGCCCCCACCCCTCCGTCCACCGTCCACCGTCCACCGTACATCATACATGCGCGCAGTCAATCCCTTGACGCCTGTGTGTGAGGCTGACTGGGTGGTTTGAGGTTGAGTACTGAGTATTGAGTGGCGGAGTGGGAGTAGGGGGGGGAAGAGGTGTGATGATGAGATGGACGAGCTGGACGCTGGAGGATGAAGATTTATTATGAAGATGACGATGTGCGATGAAGATGTGTATGATGAAGATGAAGATGTACGATGTACGATGAAGATGGACGATGAATCATGAAGAAGCCGAGCCCCAATTTCGTGGATATGTACGCGTACGCCCCGTACTAGCTATCGCTGCTGCTGCTGCTGCTGCTTCTGCTATCCTTTTCCCCGTGCCCCCACCCCACACACACCCTAAATTGCCTCTTGCCGATGTTCAAACGGTCTTGCATACGACGGACTTTCTTCGCTTATGGCGCGCTATTCCGTCACGGTACATACGTACTTCCACCATTTCATACCTACTTCCACCATTTCGTGCATGCATGCATACCTGAATACCTGAATACCTTCTTATATACATACATACATACCATAATCCTACACATTCCTACGGTTCGTTTTCGTTCCGGTTTCGTTGGTTTACATAGCGCGCCTCCCCCCCTTCGTACCTACGTACTTTACCTCTCCCTCTACCTCTACTTCAACTTCTCCCTCTACCCACACCCACACCCACCACCCGCACCCCACCGCTCCACTCGCCTACGTCTAGCGTATGCGCGTACCACACACCATCTCCCTTCATNCTCTCATCATCCTCTCATCGTAAGCATCGTATCAGTGCTCTGCACGAAAATTTGTTGTTTTTTTTGTTGAGTTATCCCGCTATTTAGTATTTAGTATTTATGCTTTTTTGTTTTTTTGTTTTTCCCGTACTTCCTACATACATACATACATATATACATACCACAAGTCGTCTCAACTTTTGTTTTTGCGTTGTCTGTCGTAATACACAGAGTATAGAGTATTCGTGCCTCTTCTACTAGTTCTACTCTGGAGAGTAGAGTAAGGGTTGTTGTTTGGGGTGCTTGTGTCGTTTTTGTGTTCGCTGTTTCGATGTTTGATGGGTATGGAAATGAGGTGCCGTTGTATAGATAGGCTTACATGCATGATAGGCTTGTATCGTCCGTAGGTCTGTAGGTGGGTATGTGTAAGTTGACGTTGAGTTCAAGTGTGTTCCAGTGGTCACTGGTGTTCGATCGACGGAAATTCGGTAACTTCGTAAAACCACTAAACCACCCCGGTGACCGCAGACGACTCGAAGCAGTCATGAATCATGATCATGGACATTGGACGCCTCAGCGCTTGCTTCCCCCCAACTCATCCGTCATCTATTCATCCTTCACCTTTCATCGAATCCTTCAAAGCTTCGAGCTTCAACCTTAGCTTCATCGGTCGTCCTCCATCGATTCACCCTTCATCCTTCTGTGCAACGTCTGTCAGCACCACGACAAGCCTCGTGCCTCGTTGGAATGGCTTCAGGTTCATCGACCACGACCACGACCACGAATGCCAGTGTTACCCATATCAAGTGTACGTGAAACCTAGCCTAAGTAGTCTAGTTTGTTGGCTTTGCAATCGGATTCGCTCGTTGGGTGGTGGGTCGCCGACGCATCTCTTCCTTGGTCATGTTGCTTCATGGAATTGGAATTGGAATTGGAATGGGAGTGTTGACTTGAGACGACGCTCATTTTATATTGTAGGTACATTCGTTGGTGACATGGGCGTTGGAAAGGTCTGCCTATTAGTCACTGTCATGGGGACCTATCGAAGACAAGCTCATGCTCATCTCATCCTGGATACTCTATACTCTAGACGGCGTTGATACTCACCTACGCGACTGGAAAATTCCCTGTAAGCCCTATTACCAACCTCTTACATCCCCAAATATCCTTGGAGCGTCGTCTTGAATCTTGATTGCCTTTTCCTTTTCCTTTTCTCTGTATTCATTTCTCATTTCTCATTTCTCATTTCTCATTTCTCATTTCTCATTTCTCATTTATCATTTACATAGGACCCTGCGTTGAACTTGACGGGTTCGCAAGTCCTCTCACCTCATTTCACCTTTTTTCTTTTCTTTTTTTTCNATACCGATCCTTTCACCCTTTAAATTACAAATTAAATATGCACCACAGCGGACGGTATTGGTAAGCACCTGACTCTCCCGGGCCCTGGAAAGCGGGAAGTATACCTTTCCCTTTGGGATTCTACGGGGTCCGACGATCTCGCGAGGCTTCGTGCGTTGAGGTATCCGGGGACGGATGNTTTGTTTTTTGTGTTTTGGTTTTGGTGGGGACGAGGGGAGGGGKAGGGGGGGCTTTGATAGCGTTGTGGGCAAGGTACGCTTGTTATTCGTTATTTTATGGTGGTTCGTGTGATGATGATGGTGATGATACGTAACTCTATGAACCTGGACATGGACCTGGACGTCCTGCAGTGGTATCCTGAAATTCAACATCATCTCCCTGGCATACCCATCGTGCTGGTTGGAGCTCGAGCTGATCTGAGAGGTCAATCCTCTAGCGTGCAGTATGTACGTTTTGTCCCTGCTCACTCGCAATGCTCGCTTATTGGACGCCCAAGGACAATCACGGATGAAGAGATCCAAGAGCTAGCTAAACAAATCAACGCGTCATCTTATTTTCTCGTTTCCGCGTTGACGGAGCCGGAGGGTTTGACTGTGATGTTTGAAAAGGTCGCTGGGATGCCTAGTACGTTTTTGCTTTGTTTCATCAATTCATCGTAATGTTGGTCCCCTCCTTTTTACCTTGCTATTTTCTTTGCATTTCCTTTTCCTTCCTTCCTTCCTTCCCTTCTTCTTCATCGTAGCCCCGTTCCCCCTATTACTTCTCCTGGAAATTTCCCTAATCCCCCTTTGGTAGAAATTGTTTTTCTAACGCTTGATTTTCTTTTCTAGTTGGGATTAAACGTGATGACAAACGCAGAAAACGAAGATGTATAGTGACCTAGCATGCGTATTGACGTTTTCCGATGTGAACGTGAGCGTTATCGTATCTGCAGCTCAGCCATCCGAATAGCGCACTACTTCCTGCTCGATATGAGGACCTGACTCTCGAGTCTCAGGCAGTCCTTCAAGTTTAACATTGAGCAGCGGCAGAGTGTCATACTCGTGCTCTCGTTGGTCTTATCATGCTCTTTACCAATTTGCTACTGAGTACTCAGCATTCACGATGCTACCACTTCGTAACACGCACCCATTTGGTCTGAATTGATCTCAACTGACCGTTTCCGTGCCATCAGAGGCGAGAAATTCGCCAGAACCAGCATCAATGAGATATTCTGTAAGTATCCTCTGAGCTCGGATCATCACCAATGATGCGTCGACAGCGTACTTTCTGTGCTCCCACAGTCACCTTACAGCCTCGATACCCAAGGTAAGTAAATAATCTCCTCCCAATTCCCACTGGGACTCACGCGATACTGCTTATTCCTGCGTATAGAAATATGGTCTCAGATATCGGTATCGGATATCCAGTTCAACCCTTCGCGTAGCGTTATGTGTTCCTTGCACAGCCATCACCGCGATGAGTCCAATCACTGGTACTTGGTCTTATAAATATCAAAGCTATAACGGAGCGTTTATCGTTTATCGTTTATCGTTCAGACTAATCCTCTTTCCTCTTTCCGCTTTCCGCTTTCCGATTCCCTCTCCTTCGCCCCATTTTCCTTTACCTTTCCCATGGCCTCGATCACCCCACCGACGTCTAAATCTAACATACCAAACGAAATATGGCTCCGAATCGTGTCTTACCTCCCTCCCTCTGCGGTACGCAACGAATGTATCGGTGTGAACCGATTTTTCTTCGACTATGTCATGGATAGACGGTATCATACCGTCAAGTTGAAGATGAGCGAAGGGGTATTGGAGAAGCCGGAGGGGTTGGGGAGGTTGGTTAACCTCACGTAAGTACCTACCCCCCTTCGATCTCCGTTGAGATTGTGTTTTTGGAAAGTTAGTACCGATATTGATAAGTGGGTGGTTCTGTGNTTTTTTTAGACCGTTTTGCGCCAAACGGACGAGGAGATTGGTTATGGATGTTTCGGTGCTTGGGAAAGTGGAAGATGCACTCATGGTGGAGAGGGCGTTTACCATTCAACGCCGTCCGAGCTTCAGTCAACGTAAACAAGTACCATCATCATCGTCAACCTCGACTTGGTCTTCTCGTATCCCAACGTCTCTAAAGCTCAAACCATCCAGTCAAACGGACGACAAAAGCGAAGGCGAATCGAGTATCTACCCTCGCATCGAATACATCATATCACTCCTCCCCTCCATCGAGCACCTGGAAGTCTACGGCGACAACAGCTCGGAGCGTCTGACGAGCCGAGAGTTGTCTGAGCTCGTTCCGTTTTTTGGGTTCGTGTCGTCGGTGGTTGGGGAGAAGGTGGTGAAGGTTAGCTTGGATATGTCACCAGAGGTGTTTGGATACGTCCTTCGAGGGTATTGTCAATTTCTACCTTCACCAGCGGGGAACTTGGCTTTGAGGATGAAAAGGAAGGACGCGAACGCGACGAAGACGTCTTCCAAGTCGACGCATGGACGTCTGCAGGAAGTCACCATAAAGTTCATAGTTTCGTTTACCTTTCAAACGCCAGACAAACCCCCATCTACATCGAAATTTCCGTCAAGAACTCCAAACCGTGCTTATTCGTCTGACTCTGCGTGCATCGCTTCGATTTTACGGTTAATCAACTCATCCAGAAGATCTTTGCATACAATCCGCTTTCTGGATTGGTACGGATTCTCGTCGTTCCATCTACTCCTAGCGCAACTTGGTAAGTACGCTCTCCAGACTCCTTTCTCCTGGACCCTCCTGACTTACCTCCCTGACGCCCCTTTCTCATTTATTCCGCGGTTTCTCATTTGGTTTTGGATAGATACCCTCCCCAACCTCCAAACAACGTCCATCCGTACTCGCATCCCACGATTCGCAGTAATACCTCCTAGGACCACGCTCTATGCTACCGAACTGAAACCGACAGCGGAAGCAATCACCACGTTTCTGATGAAGCACGACACTACGCTGAGGCATTTGGACCTTGATTTGATGGAGGGTTGGGAAGCCAAGGATGTTGTGGTATGTAGGGATGTGCTTGAACCAAGGTTGAGGCTTACGGGTCTGAGGTCATTGAGGCTTAATCCGTTGGCGGTGTATTCGCCTACGCCGACTGCGATGACGATACTTCAACACTTGATCGGTGGGACTGGGACGGCGGTTTCGACTTCTTCGTCTGGGACACAATTGGAGACGGGCTTGGTCCATGGTTCTGGCAAGTCAAATTCAGAGCTTACCCGACTCGCGATCGTATCCTACAAATTCTCCGCTACGACTCTTCAGACGCTGTTGATGAAAGTGGCGGATTCCCTACGAAAGCTTGTGAATCTTGAAGTTTCCGTGAAGGGGGAGGTAGCGAGTCAGTTGATTGAATGTTTCGTTGAGAAACTTCCGTTGTTGGAAAGCTTGGAGTTGACGGTGCATGCTGGGACTCCAGTGCAGAGTATAGGCGTGAGTTAGCGTATCGTCCTTGTTTTTTTTTYCCTTTCTGAAGTCTTCGTTGTTATTTGATGGGTGGTTTCGTGCTTAGGACCTTACCCACGCCATACTCTCCCAAGTGCCTCCACCCGGGCACCATCGAGCAGAGCCAACGTCAATATGGCACCTCCAAAGCATCCTCGTCTCTTTCCACAACGAGCCCTCTCCCTATCCATACGAATCTTCATACGACTTCACGTCTTCGTGTCTACTCATGATGGCATTTTGCGTCGCGTTTCCGAGTGTCCAAGAAATCTTACCGTCGCTTTCTTCGAATCCGTACGGAGTGGCGTACGACGATATCTTAAGGGGTGAGAGGTATCGTTACCTCCGTCAGAAATTCGAGGTGGTGTGTCCTGGGAATTGGTTGTATTCGAAGTATGCTTTTGTACAGGAGCTTGAGGCTGTAGCGGAGAGGGAGAGTGAGGGTGTGGTGAGCCAGCCAACGCCAACAGTGGTCATTCGATCGACGCGTTATTCGAAGGCTGTTGATGAGGCGGAGGGAATCAAGTCCGGAAGGGGGGGAGAAGGAAGAAGAAGAGTGAGGGAAGGGAGAGATTACGACGGTTCCCCGTTCTTCAAGAGTAGAGCCTAAGTCGTATCAATTACTGTCTATGACGATATTCAACCGTATATGTCACTAGCACCGGTCAAAGCATACACACGCACAACGCCATAGAAGTCCGTGCCCGCCACCGCGTCCCTAGGGAAGTGCTGGAGGAAAGGGTATAAATTTAGGGAGACTCTCCTATTTCCTCACACTGCCGAGCCAGCGCCTCAGCCTACAGTTCCTCCCCTTGCCTTACGATCACAACCACCATGGTGAGTATCCGACCGCACGCCTAAGAAACGTCTCTGACAATTTACTCCTTAGCCCCAATTGAATCCAGATGATGCTCACGCAATCATCGAAACGAAAATTCGCGAGCATGAAAACACCATTCAAGAGCTCAAAAGCACGCGAAACGCCTATACATACGTGTCACAGCTCCCCGCCGAGGTCCTTTCCATGATATTCATACAAGTCAAGCGTGACCACAGCATGGAATATGACGACGAAGCAGACAAAGTCATTGATGTGCCGTTCAACCTCGGCTGGATGAAGGTTTCCGCAGTTTGTCGCCATTGGCGTCAGGTCGGCTTGGATACGCTGTGTTTGTGGACGGACATCAACTTCGGGTTTGGAGACGTTGAGTATATCGAAGAGATGTTGAAACGCTCAAAGACTGCGCTGCTCGACTTGGTCCTCTCTTTCGCCAATGCCCCTCACGCATGCAACATCGCTCGGAAATGGGATCTTGCGGTTCACGCCGTTTCTACAAAGAACTTGAAGAGCATTAGCCTACACACTGAGGAAGACTCTCGCTCTATTTTGCGGCTCCTGGAATCTCATGGGGATCGCCCGTCGCTTCTTCAGAGTCTCAGGCTTAACTGCGATAACTGGATGGGACCCGCCATTAGCGCATGGAGCGATATGCCTGCTCTGCGAACTCTGGAGGTCTTGGGCATTCCGCTTCCTGGAATGTTTCCCCTCTTTCCCAACCTCAAAGTCCTCTTACTGGATCCTCCTGAAGACCACCCTGTATCAGTGTCTTATGTCCTTCAAGTACTGCGAAGTGCGCCGTTTGTCCACGACGTCTGTATCCGCGAGATCTATGAAAATGACGACTTCGATTCCTCCTGCTTGCCGAGCGTGAAGTTACCCGCTCTGAAGTACCTTCTTCTTGGGTTTAATAGCCTTGAATCGACGTGTCTACTCGACTACCTCTGCTTCCCGGCGAGCGGTACCTGTGTCACCTTCGAAATGAACTTTTCGCCGCCGGAAGCCTTAGGGCGCACTGCAATATCCCATATTCAGCCCGTGTGGGCTCGCTTCGTTGACGTTAACCATGGATTAGAGCTATACACACGGATCTTGCCTGAATGCGACTCGTTCTCCATCCTGTTCCGCAAGCTCAATCCAGAGCGCGAAGACTTCGAGTTCGTCATAACCGCAGGTCACAATTTTCCCTTCTTAATATTTGCTCCTCTCTTCGACAAGCCCACGTCTTTGGAGCTGATGGACCCTGTAACTTACGATCTATGGCATTCCATCCTACCGTCTTTTACCAACGTCAAGACGATGACCTTGGCAATGTTCGACCTCAAGATATTGGAGATCATCACACCTTCCATCGGTTCCATCGGTTCCGAAAGTGCTACGGAGCTTCCTAAGCTGGAAACACTGATTCTCTCAGGGTATACGTTTGGCAACAGCGCGAACGATCTTCTATCATTCATGACCGATCCGACACCTTTATCTGTCCTTCTGGGATCACGAAGGATTGACACCGTCAAAGTCGTCGACAGCCTCGTCACTCTCGACCTTGTAGACCAGTTTCGGAACAGGAATATTGAAATTGAGTGGGGAAATACCACAATCTTGGATACCAGGCCGGTCCGCGACGCTTTCAAAGCCTTCTATACCGAACTACTATGCAAACTTGAAGGTTAGGGCAAGTACACACCCTCTACATATCTAGAGTTCTGATACTGTACTATATACCGCACACTCTATCTGTCAGCCGGCGCTTTGCAAAAGGGCCCACATGATCTTGAGGCGATCTTAGAATGCCTCCAAGGAAGTTTATCGCGGCGCATTCCTCTCTCCATGCGACCACATCCTCGTGTCCCCATGTCTTTTATCACAATTTCACACAGAGGAGAAGTTCGTTGACCAGCTGTTCGATCAGCGTGTTATTCAACGGCGGTTGATGAGGCGGAAGGAAGTAGGTCTGGAGGAGGAGGTGGAAGAGCAAGAATCAAGCTGCAAGATATCGTGATGGCTCACCGTTCTTCAAACGTCAAGCCTAGGAGTACTGATGGATGTTCGGGGGGCGAAGTAGCTAGTCGACATGATTATTCACTAGAGAGTTTACTCTTGAAATTCAGCGTCAGAGCGTGAACCACGCAGCGGAAGGAAATGGAAGCGACCAGTAGTCCGGCGAATGAGACGGTCAGTTACAGGTTGGATCTCAACGTCATGGCGTAGGTTGTGCGTAGGATCTAAACGGTTAGACCTTAGACCTTAGGTCTCAAGCTGAACTTCGCAGTCGCGATTCTCATTTCCTGACCTTCGTTAAATTTTGTACAGAAGCAACACTTTCCCCGGTGGCGAACGAAACGCAAGTCCCTACTACCGAACCACATTGTAAATCGAGATCGTTCACTACATTCCTCCGTGAGCCCGCGCTTGAGTATCGATCAAGCTTCGCTGTTAATCTTCACCTACAAACCCATCAGTGTTTCATCCATAAGACCGAGAAAAGAGAGGTAAGCACCACTTTCCCATCCGCGCGTGTGTCCGTATGGAGTGTCTGTTGCAATATCGTGACAGACGGGAATCGCAGAGCACTCGGGCTGGTACTCATAGGGCTTGAATCGTTGGAATTTTGCCAGATAATTCGAGCGTTAAGAGTTGCCAAGAGGGAGTTCGTGTAGAGCTTCGATAGAATGATATCTGGAATGATGTATCTAATGGAGACGGCAGAAGATGGCGATTCGTACGGAGTCAAGAATGAGGCGACTTACGCTATGGGATGCTCCGTTGAGACTGCTGTCGGTGTCGACCGGTAGAAGAGTCCTGCGTCGATAATGGTGATGATCGCAGTGATCGCGCCGGTTCCGATGAGGACTACATGTCAAATAAACCAAGATGAACGCGGCGAACACCATTGAATATCGCATCACACAAGGCATAATTACTTACGTTGGGTCATTCGCGTGACCATAGTGTCGGTTCCACGGAAGCCGGTCTTCTTCCTTGACTGTAGGAGCATTTTTGGAATGGTCAGCTCGTGAATGTGGAACAGAACCATGATGACCGTACCAAGGTTACGATAAAAGAGACCGCAATTACGGTATCCGCCATAGCAGAACAAGCGAGCCATATGAAGGGGATGTGCAGTGCGATTCCAAAAGATGCGAAGTCATGCAGGAGTCGGTTTCCTAGTGTTACTGTTGCAGCGCCGAAGCCTATGGAAAATGGTAGGAGTCAGGTATGTGTGAATCATCGGTAACTTGGATCAGGGCGCACCAAACGAAGCAATGGAAAGCAACACGATGATCACAGGAAGGATGTTGCTTTTTGATCTCTGTTTGACCCGCCATGCCATCGAGCACTGAACAGGTGTTGATATGAGGACCTAAGGGTCATGCATCACGAAATCAATGAAATGCATTGAGTGTCATGGATGATTCATGGGGATTCACTGTGAGCAAGGAGTCTTGCAGTAGAGCCGTTAGACCCTTGGAGAGATGATTGCGTGAAGAAGCTCACTGATGTGAAGGACTAATAAAGACATAGGTTTCAGACAGCCAAGTGTAGATGTGTGAGCACCGATGGTTGATGCGCTCACCTTTAGATAAAACCGCTACGTCCAGTGACATCTCTCTCACCCAATCACATTGTATCCCGGAATTCTGCACCTGCGATATAATGCAGTCGGTTTGAGAGGAGACAAGTCGATACATAAGCCACATGTTGAGGATAATCATCCCTGTTTCAATTACGATTAGGTAGGCCACCTAAGCGATCGCGAGCGTCAACCAATATGGCGAAATGAATTCAAAGGCGAAGATTCACCAGTCCTTGGATCCATGCGCGGCTAGTTCCAGAAACTTGAGAATTGTGGAAATATGCGAATGCCTTATAACGCCGCATTCGAGTTGATGAAACCAGGTCAAGTCCAGAGGCTTGGGGACCCCACCTGAATCATAATCGCCTAGATGATGCAGGGTGAGTGACCATAATATGTACAAGGGAAGTAATCTACGAACCCCGTACAGTATAATTCCTAAGAAGAGCCCGATGAGGACCGGGGGCGCGCTGGGGTTGGTGAAGTTTATGGGTGATCCTGGATCCAAGGAGTGGTCTGCCAACCTTAAGTTTGACAAGAACGTGACGAAATTCATCTCTTCGGGGTCGTATGTAGGGCCATCGAGGGGGACAGTCATTTCGCAAGGTTCGAACAAGCAGAGATGCAGAGCGAAAGAGGAAACCTCCCATCTTCTGAACCAACCCGTATATTTATCCTGTGTGACTTCAAGCCAACGATACTATGAATAGACGCGTTGAGAGCATATCAGAAGATATTGATGAAGAAGACGATGTTAGAGGGACCCACATTGTGACATCTCGCAAGAAGCCTTCATGAACGTCCGTTTGAGCAAAAAACTGGTCATGGGCGATGTCTTGGCACTCAAGGGATGTTGGATCATGTCACATCCAACTGATCTCGAAATAGACACGCACGTACGGTGTGAAGCGTATCATGATGTGAGATACGAGAAACATCAGGAGTGATGCGCGGTAGGTAGAAACTGGCGGTAGTTAGTGCGAATATGAGACGAGAACGGATCCACCTACCGCTTTCCCAATGATATTGGTAGGAAGGCGTCGTCGTGTACACGACACGATGTCATAGATAGTGCTTCAGCGATAGAACAACAGCTCGTCGTGTCAGCGCCCAGCTTTATCTTGTTTGATGATCAAATGATGCTGGGATAGAGCCATGAGATGACGTGAGAGATAATAGAGTCGTGGCCCACGATCGTTTGAGCAGAGAGGAACCGCAGACGTGCAGGGAAGCGTTTCACCCGAAATCCTCGAAAGGGGTGAAGATGGCTCGACGGGATCTTCTGGTCGCCCAATATTGAGCTTCCAACCGCACCCGAATTGTCAGGTGAAGAGGTACAGAGGCCTAGTAGCATGGAGGAATTTTCTAACCGTTCATCGACCTCATCCGAGGCGTTTTCGCTGCTAGTCAACGAAGCGGGCTGTGGCCGAGTTTTCATCGCGGGTTGGGTGCAAGAGGGTGCCATGTTCCCAAGCGTTAACATACGGTAGCAGATGGGGATATATGTGGGTTAAGAGACTTCTCAACGAAGGATGTGAAGCGACTCGTAGATTATGGCAAGACCATGGTAGTCAACAACACTATGAGCCCAAGACCGTGTTACCATAAACAGTTCACGTGGTGAATTTTGCACTTCCCCCGGTCGCCGTGTGACATAGGGTGATCCCTGAACGGGTGGGTTTCATCCGTTTTGACACCAAGTGGTTTTACGCTGGAGTTGTAACTCGGGCGAGTAATTAAAACCACCACATAACTATCTGGATGAACTGTAACTAGGTACGCGGGGGTTTGTAACCATACTTGTATACATAGGGCATCATCGACGTCGACGTCGCGCGGGCCTCGTAGCAGCTCGTAGCATCATCAACTCAAGTCTCAGCCGCTTCATTGTTGACGAGGGTGGTTCCGTAGGTCCTTGAGTTGTGTTGCCGACAGCCTGTACCCGAGGCAGTACTCTTTGTGTTGGTATGATGCAAACGGCGAAAATATGTAC